>JACVVK020000110.1:22500-45000 GCA_018292915.2 Batillaria attramentaria | reverse complement strand
TTGCAAACACAGAAAACAAATTGTATCCAGTCTTAGTACATAAGTACATAACACAGCCTTAAACATTTAGATTTAACCGAAAGTAGCTGTAGCAAACAACACGGGGAATATTCATACACATGATACAAAATATTTCTGTGGCCACGTTGAAAAATGGGATCAAGTTCGGAATAGCTTTTAATATGAAAATATTTAGCATGGGAACAAACTCACAAACTTCCACACCCAATAAAAATGAATTGCGCTGTAGGGACACTGTATGGACAGTTCAAAATAACTGACTGACGATCGGATTTATCGGAATTTTTCGTTCTGTCAATGGACGCTCAGAATAACATCGGACTCTTCAAGGAGTTACCTAGGGAGGACCCAACCTGCCGTTTGCATTGTTATGTAGTAATACGGCATGTCTAACTACCAAAGGGAAGGTTTAAACCGAAGAGTGGCTTAGTTCGGACAACCGGGTTTTTTTTTTTTAAAGAATTATCACGCTACATTAAGCACTTAGTCACTTACCGGCCACCTCGTTGCCTCCATCTGTCAAGTGTGAGTTTCTATCGGTCTGCCTGTAGACTGCACACATACATTGAGCCTTGCCGTAAGTTCTCTCTCTCTCTCTCTCTCTCTACGTATATATAGGTGTGCATAGTACCATCTACGACAATGCCCCGTTATACCTTAAATCACTCTTCAAAAAACCGAGCCATGCCATGAGAGGAACGAGGTACAGTTGTATACCACTTCCACTCCCTGGGGTAGACATTTATAAAATGAGTTTTGCATTTCCTGGTTCTGCATTCTGGTATTCACTATCTCCAAATATAATCTCCTCACATTCCATTATCGCCCAGTGTATTCCTTTTTATTTTTGTTTATAGTAGCAACGGCTGATTGAAATCAATCATTGTTTCAGTGTCCGCTGGAAAATTTCGTTCAGTCATTGTGTGTGTGTGTGTGTGTGTGTGTGTGTGTGTGTGTGTGTGTGTGTGTGTGTGTGTGTGTGTGTGTGTGTGTGTGAGAGAGAGAGAGAGAGAGAGAGAGAGAGAGAGAGAGTACCATTCCACAGGCACATGACCGTGACGGTTATTGCAATAGATGCAAGACCAGACCCGACAGCGATACCGATGACCGTAGGATAGCTTAGACCCGCTGCCAAAACAGAAAAACCAGAACAACGATTATGCACTACAGCATGTTGTTTCTTAATTTTGTAGGCCTTTTTTCTCAAATAGTACAAAATAACTCTCCACGTCAACGTTTCGACTTCTGCTGGATAAGTTACGACATTTTGTTGACTTTTTATCAAAACTGTTGCGCAAAGAATATTTCCTTAAAAATTGTCTTGATATGGAAACGTCGATAACAGGCGCGTCAAAACAAACGTACGTTGCACATTCGATTGTATGTGCAGACCACTGTTACAGTATTATCTTAGTTTAAATTAAACAACAACAACACCACAACACAACACCACCACCACCACCACCCCCCACCCCGTCCCCATCCATCCAAACAATAACAACAAAACCAAACTTACGAAGACACCTATCCTGCTGTTGGACACTGACGAGCTCCGTACCTAGAGGACAAAACATACGTCGGCAGCACAGATGAGTGGGTGGGTGGGTGTGGGTTTAACGTCCTTTCCACCACATACGGGTGATATCAAAGACGGGGCAACGATGAAGAAGCCAGCACAAATATTTGGCTCCGGCCGGGTTAATATTAACTCACGACCCGAGCATTAGAAGTCCAACGCTCTACCATTCGGCCACCCCGGCACCCCGTACAGATGAGTATGGTAGCCAAGATTCAATACATGTTAATTGAAATGAAATAGCCAGAGGCCTTCATCAAGGAGCATAGGCAAAGTAAAGTCCTGAACATGTTCCGCCATTCAGTTTATTCTTTGACGAAGGTAGTACTCTTATGCCTTGCTTTCCTGTTTTACTGGAAGCTGGAGTATGTAAACCATTTCCTAAACAGAATTTTTTAAACACGAATTAGTATGAGGGTTTCTGGCATAAAAGCCATTTCACAGGGGAATAATGTTTCACATTCTTTTCTTCTTTGGTTTTTTTTTTCCTTTGTTTTATCTTTTACCTTTTCACCTTCCTTCGCCGTCTTTCCTGTTTTGTTTTGTTTATTTGAATCACTACAGTATTTTCATTTTTATTTTATTTTATTTTTATTCATCTTATTTTTAAATTAACTTTTTTTGTCGTTTTTTTTTTTTTTTGTCTTACCGGGATTATTTAATAAATATATAAAATGAAAATAAACGATCGGATTCCAAACGACAGAGAAGCGAATTTTTTTATGTGTAAATTATAATTATAATAGTACCACATTCAGTTTTCTTGTTTAGATTTGTCGTTGGTAAGTTACTGATTTTCTCTCAATAAACTATAGATACAGGAACATAGCTAGGGCACATACTAATAATACTAAGGTTGTGTTGGAATCTGCAACAACATCTACAAGAAGAATTGCAGCATCACAACAACAACAACAACAAATCTGTCAAAATCATTACTGCAGCTACAGCTACCTAGGGGGTGGGTGGGTGTTTGGGGGTTTAACGTCCTTTTCCACCACATAGGGTGATATCAAAGACGGGGCAACGATGAAAAAGCCAGAACAAATATTTGGCCCCAGCCGGGATCGAACTCACGACCCGAGCATTAGAAGTCCAACGCTCTACCGCTCGACCACGCCTGCTCCCCCAGCTACCTAGGAATTTAATTGTTGGAAACCAGCGCCACAAAACAACAGTAAACAACTATCCATCCACTTTCTACTTACGATTTTGAGTGACAACGATGAACTTCTGGACACTTGACGTGTCGGTACCAGTTGCAGACCACGTAGCATTGCATCCATAGGTGCGTGTCTCTCCTTCTTTAAGTTCTACTAAAAGCTTGAGTGTTACCATTGAAAGACTTGCGTTGAAGACACAGGACCCAGATACTGTTCCGTTTTTGAAACACATTTTATCCTGCATGCGAACGTAAACGAAGATGTTCCTGTCATCCTGTGTATCGTACAATGTCACACCTACGAGGCTGCTGTCAGTGGTATCCCAAGAACAAGTGACGAAAGACATTTCAATAGATCCACTCTGCACTATTCCTGGGGTGAGAAAACACACACACACACACACACACACACACACACACACACACACACACACACACACACACACACACACACACACACACTATATCTATGTGTTGAGATATCTTTACCTTCTAATCTGTACCTTCCCACTGACAGCTATCCCCACTTCACGTCCTACCCTGATAGCTACAGCAAAGGAGTTTTCTCATTTCTCATGTTTCGCTTACGGCAGCCATTCAGTGTCAGAGGTCAAGCACCCGAAGTCAGTGAACAGGTTTGAACCTGTTCTCTCAAGGCTTAGATCTGTGACATGTTGGTGCGTTATGAATAATGTGGGCGACTGAAACGTGTTCAGATAGCTGTTCAGATACTCATCTAGAGCAGTTGTCCTTGCTCACCAGCAGAATACTCTCCTGGAGCTGTCCTTCCTCGTATGACGGTTACCATCAGCAACGATGTGCACGTATGGCGTGGTAACTTACAGTCGTTGAACATACTCATTGAAGCATTTGAAGCACTGCACTTCTAATGTGACATTTTCAGACAGACAGTCAAAAGTAGTAGGGGGTCATAATGCAGTATCATCAAAAGTGACACCAAGTTATACAAAGCGATGGCCGCTAGTAAAACTTCAAAACAGCATTTTACACGGAGGAAATTGTACTCACCGTTTCCAGTTCCGCTAGAAACAATTCCTTGTGCGTAGAACACAGCTACAAGAAGACAGAGGCAAAGCATTTCTTGTCTGCTTGTATCCGTTACGGTACGTAGTGTGTACTTTCAGCCCGTCCTACGTCGGTTCCCTACACTGCTTCTGTGCTTATGGGTAAAGCTAAATTTGGGTGCTCTCCGCTAGGCAAAGAATGAGTCACACCTCACACTACTGAATGCGCAGTACACCCTGTATTATGCATAGCGTGTCCTTTGCTGCACACGGTGGGGTTCATCTCAGTGATATCCTGGCAAGTGAGATAGGCGACGGTGCAAATCAAACACAAAGTCAGTGCTACCTTAGTAAAGAAAAAGATTCAAAGATTTACAGAGCCGTGCTTCCAAAAACGTTATGAATGCTCACAAACAAACAAGCCATGCAGCCAGAGCACGTCTTGGTGATAAGAAAACACGTTACGCGTTGTAAACTTTGTTGTTTCTATACTAGGAGCCGGTGATCGCGTGACGTACGTTAGACTCCCACCCACCCAATTATTGCATGCACAAAGTTTGAACCAGATAAAAAAAAAGATAACCCAGGGCCGAACGGTATACTTTATTTATATTTCAGGGTGGGTGGGTGTTTGGGAGTTTGACGGCCTTTTCCACCACATACGGGTGATATCAAAGACGGGACAACAATGAAAAAGGCAGCACAAATATTTGGCCCCAGCCGGGATTCGAACTAACGACCAGAGCATCAGAAGTCCAATGCTCTACCATTCGGCCACCCCGGCTCCCCTTATATTATTTCAGAACAGTGCAATGTCTCCAAGACGAGCGGATATCAACATTTTATATTCAACATAATTCATGTTTCATATTTTGATGAACCGCCGTCTCGTTCCGCAGCTTGGTTGTGCGAATGAAGGCTTGTATACGAGCCCAAAGAACTACTTGAAACACAGGGAAGGCACGAGACACACACTGGAGATACAATGTGTGTGCCACACACGACAAGTACCGCACACGACATGGGGTGCCACTGACTTCAGTTGTTCAGATCACACGTCTGTTTTCCCTGTACCTGATCATCTCGAGTGCCGGGACGCAACGGCCGTCCTTATTTGGTACTGGGCATAAGACCAAGTCCCCAAAGTGGAAGAGTGCATTCTCTCTCTCTCTCTCTCGGGGAGCCGGGGTGGCCGAATGGTAGAGCGTTGGAGTTCTAATGCTCGGGTCGTGAGTTCGATCCCGACTGGGGCCAAATATTTGTGCTGGCTTTTTCATCGTTGCCCCGTCTTTGATATCACCCGTATGTGGTGGAAAAGGACGTTATACCCCCAAACACCCACCCACCTACCCTCTCTCTCTCTCTCTCTCTGTATATACAAAATACTTGATTTATATTGTTTAGAGTGACCGGAGAACATCAATATGCCTAATTACTTCCACCTATCCGTCGAGGACCATAACTCATGAATTTTACATGTATGGGCTTCTTATACGTCATTCTATACCCTCTAGACAGGGTATGCAAACATGTATGCTATATATGATGTGTGTGTGTGTGTGTGTGTGTGTGTGTGTGTGTGTGTGTGTGTGTGTGTGTGTGTGTGTGTGTGTGTGTGTGTGTGTGTGTGTGTGTAAAACAGAGAGAGAGAGAGACAGACAGACAGACAGAGAGGGGGGGGGGGGGTATTACTGTAGATCGACTAATCTCTACAGTGTTTTTTTGTCCGGGGTTTAGTTTCCTGTTAACATCGCACTATATAGACACCCACAGTTTGTCGCCAGTCCATCATAGGCCCTTCAATCGCTCAGAATTGTTTGCAATGGCATTACACAGTTTCGGCAGAAAGACTGCAACCATTTCAGTTTTCTTGTTTTTGAGCCTTCGCCTTTACCAAGTAACCAGCGCTTCAAATACAGGTTTGACAAATCCGTCATATTTTTTCGGTCTTTCTTGGATTGTACATATAATTAAGCTTATACATCTTTCTTTAACTGCTAGCGTTTTTAAAGTTTCTTGTTTTGTCAATACCTCGTATTAGCCAGTATCCTGATGCACAAATAAAGTAGAAAGGATTTGATTCTTTCGAGTTTGTTTATTATTCTAATCTTAATGACTGCATCGTTCGGGGCTCCGAAGATTTTACAGTGTTACATTAAACCTTTCTCTCCATCAGTGCGGAAGTTAAAACAGGGTCACATGATTTGTGTTGAACAGTGAAACCGCCGGTCAGAGCGTCGTAAACATTACCGGGTTTAAAAAAAGAGAGAAAACTTGGCGAATCCATGAACCACTGTATAGAACAGAGTTCATCTGTTTCTGGCCACTTATAATTATTTGTTTGTAACACATCCTGGGCACAATAGTTGAGTTTGCTTTTGGCATTTCCGATGTTTTGGGTAATTTGTACTGACCGAAAACATTATATTCAATTATTATTATTATTATTATTATTTATCCTGTCACATGCAAATCCTTGTGTCGTCGTCGAGGATACAAAATATGAATTGATTGTCACGGTCAGATACTACATACTAGATTTCACTTTAAAAGGAACATTATCTTACATTGGTGATGATTTGCTTGTTTTTATGAAACAGCACACTGCTCTCTAAGAAGGACTAATAAGTTGGACTGAATTTGACAAAGCAAGCAATTAGTTTGTGATATCAAACGAAGCCTACAATTCATTCTCTGCCTAAGCAACGTGATAACATCAGCAACAACAACAACAACAAACACAAACACAAAAATGAATTATAAAGATTTTATTTTACGTTCTGGGTGAGTGAGTGAGCAAGTGTGAGAGAGCGTATGGACAGAGGTCTCCATTACGCAATATCCCCCCCCCCCCCCCCCAAAAAAAAAAAAAATTCTCGCACACACACACACACACACACACACACACACACACACACACACACACACACACAGAGGGTTGTGTAAAATCCGCTTCATTCAGTTTTGCCTTATCTTTTTACTTTCCTGTTCTCACACTCGAGGTAGTCAGCCAACAAGATTCGGTATGATTCATGTACATCGTGTACACGAGTGGCCTTTGATTGACTATTCATACACCCATAATGTCGCCTTTGTTGTGTATCCAAGCTGCATTCCAAAGGTCCGTTTGCTAACGGTGGTAACACGTGTTTTCCTTCAGGCCGTACGCTGATTTGCTGTGCACGCGAAGCGATTTAGAATATGGGTCAATATGACTGTGTGAGGCATGTGAATTGTTATGGCGCTATCTACCCATGTCAAAGCAATATCTGACCCACACTCACACCAACTCTTTCTCGCCCTTGACCCGTCCCAGACACTGGAACGCCCCCTCCCCCCTCCCCCCACCTTATCAAAGAAAACGCTATATATTCCCATTATGCATATTCCCATTATGCATAACGAATAGAACATCCTAGAAATGATTCACAATTTAAACAACAATTTCAACAACAACAAAAACAACAACAGCAATAAAAAAAATGCATCAGACTGATGCATCCTCCGCATCAATAATCAATGGAGAAATTCTTGCGTCATGCGAACTGCCGCCCAACGCACGCGTCAAGGAACATCATTTAATGGTATACAACGCTCTGTGCATTCACAGTGAGCATGCTGTTCGATTACAAATAATGAATTGTGAATTGTGCAGCTGGTGTGACAGGGGTGACAGCCCAGTCGAACAGATTCCATGGAAATAGTTTTTTTTTTTTTTTTTTTAACGTGTACATGTATACGGACCTTGGTGAGTCATTTTGACTTCGTACTACACAGCCTTCCAACTAGGACAACAAGTACAATGCGGTGTAAATGGGGCAATGACACGTTGTGCGACTAAACGCCCTGCTAAGCTGTTTCTCTGGGCAATACGATGTGCACATCTCGGTCTTTATACTTAAGCGTACAAATAAAGCTCGAAATCTTCCTGGTATGTGTGAAAGTTTCCCGGCAGCATGTGTTTCGATATTTTAGCAGGGCGTTGGTGGAGTAGTCGCACTGCTCCTGACACCAAGGGAGAGGTTCGGGGTTTGAGTCCCGCCTGCGGCATCGAGTCGCCCGTCCCCTTCCCGCCCCGCCCCGATCCACTCCCTCTTTGTAAATGCTCAGCCCAAGAAATAGAAAAAGTAAAGAGAAGAAAAGCCCTTAAAACTCCTTTTTGTGATGAAGGACCCGCTGAGGGCCCGAAAATTTGTGTGGCCTCCTTTGTGTAAATTGTTCACTAATAATAAGTCGATTCACGTCCACTGGTTTAGAAGAGTTTCTCTCTCTCTCTCTCTCTCTCTCTCTCTCTCTCTCCATCTAGGATATATGTGCTTTGTATGCCATTCAACAAAGCCTGCCTTGCCCTACATTGGCGGGGGTGGGGGGGAGTTTAACGTCCTTTTCCATCAAGTATGGGTGATATTAAAGACGGGGCAACGAGAAAAAGACCAGCACAGATATTTGGCCCCAGCCGGGATTGGAACTCACGACCCGAGCATTGAGAGTCCAACGCGAGGGTGGTGGTGGTGGTGGTGGTGGGGCGGGGGGTGTTGGTATATATTAATCCTACCGCTGAAACATCTAACAAATCTAAGGGTATCTCACCATTCACAGGGCACCCCATTCCTCTCCCACCGGGAGAAAAATGGTCGGTACAACCTAGGCCATAAATTATATTGTCCAATTAATTATATCCGTCACCTGTGTGTGTGTGTACTCTTTTGAATGAGATTGACCCATCTCACAAGTGATCCAAGGAGGCCTGTGCCTCTGTAATTATCATTATTATTATTATTATTTGCAGTAAATGTCCAGACCGGGCCATTTAAGGGCGTGGAATGGATTCGCTTTGTAAACTGCACAGTCAATACCAATGGCACTGGATACTTCGGGGCAACCTTGTTCAACCTGAATAATAAATCAGATGTATTGGTTTCTGCCTCCTGGACAACAGAGGAATGCAAACGTAGTCCACAAGTGTTAGCTTCCTGCAGCTTCGACGAGCAGTCAATGACAGCACAGCTTGTTGTCAATGATGTGAAAGGTGGAGAGTGGCGGACATACGGATGTGAGGTGAAATATTTCGACAGGGTTGTGAAGAGTGAAACACTTTTTATCAACGTGACGCTGCCGTACTATGGTACGCCCCTTCCCTTCCTCGTCTGTTTTACACAGTGTGTGTGTGTGTGTGTGTGTGTGTGTGTGTGTATGTGTGCGTGTGTGTGTGTGCGTGTGTGTGTGTGTGTGCGTGTGTGTGTGTGTGAGAGAGAGAGAGAGAGAGAAAGAGAGAGAGAGAGAGAGAGTGTCCGTCTTTGCCAAACCTAACATAGTACGAATATGTTATTGTTACTGCATGTTTGAGGAGTAAACGACGTTATAATATACACTGTGCGCCAAATTGCTGCAGACAGAACAACCGAACCAAATTTTGCATCCCTCATACCAAATGGTAAGTACATGAAGCCTATACTGACAGGCAAAGTACATTACATACCCTTTCGACAAGTTTATGAGAAGCTTTTTGTACCATTGAGAGTATGCAACATAAAAAGAGCAATGTGTTTCTTCTTTATTTCTCAGCTTTATTTGCCCAAACATCCATTCAAAGTTTCAAAGTACAATCAGAATTAGACTAACAGTAAAATGGTTTGGAATGGAAAATACGAAACTGTACGATATCCTCCGAATTTCCAAAATTGTCGACCGTAGCAAAAAAGGAAATCAGTTTTTTTTTTTGTTTTTTTTTTAATTGCTGTTATTTTTGTAAAGCATACTGGCTTTTGTTGTTGAAATTTTCTATAACACGAAAGAAGCTAAACCTGTTCCAGGTAGTTTCTACCCAGTGCCTCCAGCTATATATATATATATATATTTTTTTTTTTTTGTACGATCATTGTATTGTTTATTCACATTTCAGTCTCTCACGAAGCGTCTTCTTGGTCCACGTCAGTTTTGAACGGTACGTTGTAATATTTTCGTATTTTATTTGTTTAAAAGAATAAAAAGCAAGGAAAACGAAAGAAATGCGTCCTTGGTGTAGGGAAAGAGGGCAAGGGAGGTAGCATTTCACATCATAGTTTACATTACACATAAAAAAAATACATTCAAAGTAAGAATAAGGGCCCAACTTCAACACAGCCATTGTGTTTTTGAAACAGTTTTGTGTGTGAGGGAGGGTGTATGGTATGGTTTGGTAGACTTCTCCTCGGCGCACATGTCCATCTCTGCTGAAGTGCTCACGGCGCCGCAGGGCTGGAGGACGAAGCAGTGAAAGCCTGCTGCCACTAAGCGCTACTTTATGTGCAAACCTCCACCCTGCTATTTACTCTGGTGCGTGCGACAGTATTTCTGTTTACCACGACACCGGCCACAGCCTACTCTTCTTCGAAAGATGAACGTGGGGTTTTTAGCGTGTACACTTGATGTACGTGCGTGCGTGTGTACACGAAGGCGAGACAGGCACCGTAAACGAGTCTGCACATGGATTTGACTCGATATGGTCAGGAAAAATCCCACTATATTCCTGCCCACCGGGGACTCGAACCAGGCAGCTCAGGATCCGAAGTCGGATGCCTTATCCACTAGACCAAATCCCCTGGAGTGGTGTAGCAACTAGTTTCTCTGCAGTGCACTAGTGTCCCGTTCAAATTTAAGACATTGGTAGGTGCATGGGTTATCACAGCTAGTGCTCCTAACACCCTGACTACCACATTCTCAAATTTTCCAGGCAACATTAGCATTGCGACGAGGCCGACGAGCATAGTTTCTGAGGCCGAATCAAGCAGTCCTAGCGTCACCGTCGACAACCAGGCTTTCCACACCGTCAGCCTTGTGACCGGAGCTGGGGTGACTTTCGCCGTCATGACCACCGTCATCGGGTCCGCTGTGGTGTGTCTGTGCCGTCATAGAATGAAACGTGCGCACATTGTGGACCTGAGTAAGTAGTAAAACTATCTACTATTGAAAAAGTCAAAAGTATGGTCAAAAAGTCAAGAAGTTTTAGATCTGCACTGAAAACCCACTTATTTCAACAGGCCTTCAACTGATGTGTCTTTGTATTGTGTGATGTGTAATATGTATTGATTGACGTGTTGGTCTGTATAGTGTGAATGTGTGTGAGTGACGTGTGTTAGCGCAATGAGTCACTGTGTCTGAGAAGTGCGCTATATAAATGAAATTTATTATTATTATTATGTTTTTTTTTTTTTCTTTTTTCGTGTACCCTGCTTTGTGGGAATATATAAAAAACCGTGGTTAGTTAGTTAGTTATTTAGGGCTTAACGCCGCGCAACAAAGGCTAATTCGCGGCTCATGAAAGTCCCTTCCAGCCAGGTCCTATAAAACATAAAAAACCGTGGACAATTTGTGATGATACCAAAATTCAAAACAACAACACCAACAACAAAATGATTGTGAGTTTCGTGAGTTAATTGGTGGAACTTTAAATCTGGTTGGTTTAGCACAATCCTTTTTAAAATTGTGATGGATCTGCTCTGAAGACAGACAAAACAGTCTATTAGCACTTCAGTGACTTCCACATCACACCCCTGTACAAATCACGTGATACTAACCAACTGCCAGCTGACATGAAAATTGTGAATATGTTGACAGCAGACATAATGCCACAGTTTATAGTGTTTTGTTTGTAAACACTGAATTTTATACGAGTGTAGCACCAAGACCAGTCCATGTCAAACTGTTAGAAATGTACAGTACAGTGTACAATAAGCCCCCTTTTCATGAACATTTCTATTCATCACAAAACGTCTTTGGTTTCTCGACTTAACACGCAAAAAGAACGAAGGAAGAGGAAACTAGTATAGTTGTATTCTTTTTATTTCAACAAAATATAAAAAATGTCATGATCTTGTATTTACAGCGTATAACGTACAAGAGTATCCACTTCTTGTGACATATTTAAGGTGGGGCGAATACGATTAAGTTAAGATCAAAGGGACAGGGGGGAGGGGGCAGACAGAGAGAAAGGGAAAGGAGAGATCGCGCACAAACCCTCCCTGAAACAAAAAGCAGATACAAACAAAAACATATAAACAAACAAAATAAAAACAAAAAAAACAAGAAGGTGAGGAAGAAAGCAGATTAAAAAAAAAAAAAACTTTGCGAAACATACAGGTAGATATGTATCGTGTTACTGATTTCAACAATTAAGAAATCAAACAACCAGTCAGTCAACAATACTTTCCTTAGAGAAGACAAACACTTTGAACTGTAATGGAAGTCTTTTACACCGATACAAAAGGATCTAATCACTTGAATATTTCATTTTGATTGATCGTGACCAATTAATCACGAGCAGTTTCATTTTCCCCATCTGTCTCTTTCATTACTCTAGGCGAAATTGGATTAGAACAAATGGAGCCAAGTCGTAGCACTGGACGGAGACAAACACGCGGGATTGAGGAGAAACCTGTGGAGGATCCTCCAAATGGTGAGAAGCCTCTAGTCTTTAAGACTTTGTCATTGAAGATCGGATTCAGATAGTTCCAGGAAATAATTGG
This sequence comes from Batillaria attramentaria, assembly GCA_018292915.2. Lineage (NCBI taxonomy): Eukaryota > Metazoa > Mollusca > Gastropoda > Batillariidae > Batillaria > Batillaria attramentaria. Next base: position 32,712 of record JACVVK020000110.1, on the reverse strand, counting down.
GTGCTTTCTCTTTAAGAATTATCGGTATAGCGCTGTTCTATCGTTTGTTGACCTTAGCTGCTATTTTAATCCCTTGCTGAGGACTGACAGAATCCCAATATTCTTCTGTTGTAATTTTGAAAAAAAACAAAAACAAAAACAAACAAACAATGGCACCATACAAATTGCGAATCGCAGAAGTCCGTGCATCACAATAATTGTTAAGGCCTTGCTAACTGTTTGTTTCAGACGAACCTGCGGGTGCGTCATGCGCGAGTTGCCCGTGAGTAAAATCCTGAGAGAGAGAGAGAGAGTTAATTGGCTTTTTCCAGTTTCTATTCAACGTTTTGATTGCAACTGATTTGTCTACACTGGTACAACAGAAAAATTTAATTTGATTTGATTTATTACACACGTAAACAATACCCCAATTTTAGCCCTTTTCTCCACGTTATGTGTATGAAACTCCATTAGCGTTTCTGAACTGTCTGCAGGGCGGTGCCATCCATGTACCTCACCCCAACACACAAGCCTACATGGGAACCACCAGGTAAAATATGTTCTACGCATATTGTTTGGTCAGAACATGCGACCTAACCTGCACAGCAGAAAACGTTATAAGTTACCGTACTGACAAAAGTCAGTTCATATAAAATAAGCTGTCATGTTTTTGCAGATTTTATACAGGCTTCCACATCGCAGTTTTTGAGAACTATGATCCTGTGACTATTCCGAAGTAAATTAAGGAAAAGGGAACGTATCGCGGTATCTGTAGCTGTAGCAACACAATGTCTCATGCCAAGATACTTGGCCTGTTTGCTAGCGCAATTTGTTTGATATTCAAAATATCAGTTTGACCTTGTGTGTGTATGTGTGTGTGTGTGTGTGTGTCTGTGTGTGTGTGTGTGTGTGTGTGTGTGTGTGTATGTGTGTGTGTGCAGCTCCTCCGGAGAGGCACAGTTTTCATCGGGTGCCAGATTCCGACCCAACTTCTCATTATGAAGTTGTGCCATAAGGTCCTGGGCAAGAGGATACTAAATGTCAGTGCTAAGGCGTCAGAACTTGAATATCACAAACATTATCAGTTTGGTGTGACACGTTGTTGTTTTAGACAAGGAAAGACTGAGTAACGTGAAAACAAAATGTCACATGACACTTTGTTTTGTACGGTAGATCTGCTGCACAACAGCAAATACGCAAAATCTTATTCGTCTGGCTGTGTAGATAGACCGAGACACCGACATTGATTTTATGTGCAAAAAGTGTGAATTACAATGAAATCGGTATCAAACTGTGGTCTTTGAATTGATATGTTTACTTTCATTAGTGGCAAGTTTGGACTGCCCATATTTTTGTTTTGTCTACTTCGTCACGTTCTATTTGTAGGTGTTGTTATTAATTTGTTGTTGTTATTTGTTTGTTCGTCCTTTCAAGGTTTTTCGGCTTACCTTTTCGGGGAAAAGGGGTTCGGGCTGGATGGGTATTGCTTGAATGAATTCCCAGAAGCAATCCATGAACGTGGCAGGGGAGACAATTTGACTGATACAACTTGATATTGACTCTACTGCTACTCAAGAGTGGTAAACAAAACTCCATTTCGGAAGCGACGTAATGCTCATCTCTTCAGCACATCGCTTGGTTAAACAAAAACATTGTTTTCTCATCCTTCCGACTTCCCCCTCCTCCCCAAAACTTCGTTAGTACTCAGAAGCGCCGCAGCAGTGTCATCGTGAACTCCCTCGAGATCGGGCGGCAGAACAGACCCAGATGGATTCAGTACCCGTCTTGCCTGGACCGGCGTCCACATTTCGTCGTCACTGCCGTCTGACGAGTCATCTTCGTGGGGAGCCAGTGGAGCCTTAGTTTTAGCAGAGGCACAGTCCGAATCAGCTGAAAAGAACAGAAACAAATTAATCGAGACATGTCATATGCTTGTTACACAAACAGGTAACAAAATAAAATGATGCACCATGGGAAGCAGAAGCCAAATGAAGAGCCGAATGTTTCATAAGGGGTCTGGAATCATTTTATAATACATTACATTTATATTACATTTCATGATAATAAAATGGCTTATATAATCTTAAAATAAATTTTATAATTATGAAATGACTTTTATGGCTATAAAATGACTTTGATAATTATAAAATGATTTTTATAATTACAAAATGGCTTTCATAATTCTAAAACAAATTTTGAGGCTTAAAATAAAAATAGCGATTACGCTTCAGGTGCCAAACGTTTCATAAGGGTCTCGAATCATTTAACAAATTATGAAATGCCTTTTAAAGTTATAAATGACTTCTGTATTAAAGAATGACTCCAGACCCCTTCGGAAACATTAATTTTGGCGCTTCATAACTTATAAATGATGTGAGACCCTAACATTTAGCACGTTACAGGATCACGTTTGTCATTTTTGTTTTGTTTTTGTTCTTACATTTTACCGCCCTGAAACTATTGTCGGTATTTTTTTAGTTCAGACATACAGACATCAAATAAATGCATATAAAGGCAGTGCTGTTTAGGAAGCAATGATCATGTTCAATTATTTACACTCATAAATATAGACGCAAACACAAATTTCAAACACAATCATTTTAATTCAACAAAAGTGATGAACAAAACCGATTCCAGACTTTACCATACTACCTTGCATGAGAAAAAAAAATCATTCTTTGTTATTGTTGTTGTTTTTCACTTTATGTCTGATATGTATACTCATTCACTATTTCACCTACCAAGTAACTCACTCCCTCCAACGGAATGCACCACAAACGAACAAAAACAAAGGATCACACACACACACACACACACACACACACACACACAAAAACAGACTGCATACATACTACGAAAAACAATGACTTACCAGTTACAGCGTAGGGGAGACGTGCATTATCGGTCACTCTTCTTGGCAAGCTTGTGTCATGCACTGTTTGGAGTATCGGTGTACTGCCGGGTTGGTGCCTGTTTTGCCTGTTTCGCCGAGATTTGCATTTCAAGTCGTACGACCCTGGTAAATAAACATTATGGACTTAGAAAGACAGCGTTAAGTTAATTAATACAATTACCCTATACCATGCTCAACTTATAGATTCGTAATTGAAATGTAGTTACAGCACTTCAAAGATGGATAGCCGATAGATCTGGCATCTGCGGCCTTCAAGCAAAAAATAAGTCTGTAACCGACGTTAGTGGTCATGGGAGATAACCGCGCCACTAAAGACCCTTGCGACAGATGTCGGTTAATTTCTCTTCAGACCACCACTCCCTCCCCTCCCCCCCCCCCCCACCCCCCGCCTCCCAACCACTCCCGGCAAACAACCCCTCCCGCCCCAGCCGCCTCCCCCCCCCCACTCCACCTCCGACCCCCTCCCCCCCCCCCCCCAAAAAAAAAAATAATAATAATAAAAAATTGCAAACAAACACACGCAGCAGTCTCATCTTACGCTTTCATAATTGAACGGATAATGATACTTAACTAATGGAAGGCATGGGCCTTCATATATTGTTTATCTCCAGTAACGGGTGACAGAAATTGTGCTCACATTTGACGACGAACGAGACGATTGCACCCACTGCGAAGGTTGTCAAAAACAAAATGACAATCACTGGTACTGCAAGGCACACATCTGAAAATAATTGTGTATGTATTTAAGTGCAGGAACTATGCAGCGACAAATTATTGTGATTAAACCCATCACAAGCCATTCTCCTTGCGGTCTGCGCCAGAGGCAGATAGTTCACAAAGCTCTTTAGAGTGACAAAGTAAAATACAGAATACAGAATACTTTATTGATCCCATATTTGGGAAATTGCAGTTCTGGCCCGCATACTAATAAGACACAAATGATAAACATTTTGATAAAAGAGACTACAAAAATATGTAAAACAGACAGTCTTGACCAGTAATATTACTTAAAATCACGAATAAAAGACATTAACACATAATAAAATTCCTGTCACAGTCAACACTCATTGATACATCCATTCCGGCATTCACGCTGTACATTTACTCGCTCTGCTCTCTCTCTCTCCCTCCCCCCTCTCTCTCTCTCCTCGATACCCACACACACACCCCTCTCTCTCTCTCGTGTGCGTCCTGCTTGAATTGGCAGCTCTAATAGCTGTGGGCAGAAAGGATCTTGAATATCTTGAATTTCTTGAAAACAAGGAAACAACAGGAACCAACCCTAGTGGAAAAGAGAAACATTAAGTCAAAATCATGAGTAGACCTGTTGAGCCGGAAATGAACACACCATTCTTTTATACAAGCCCAAATTGGACAAAGGTCTGAGAAGTCGAGTTCATGTTGATTATTGGTCCGAAATTTCCAGTATGATTAATAATGAATCATTTTGGATATCACATCATTTTGGCATTGTATCCGATTGCTACACTGAAAACCCACCAAACTGAACCCAAAACGCACGCTCAAGTGAATTACACACATAATATCACACACACAGGACATCAATACATTACAATAAAAAGACTTAGCACAGCAGAAGTTTGCTGATTTTTTACATTTAAAATTACGTTTGTCTTTATATTGTGTCAGCTAAACTTTTCCAAAGATATCACACACACACACACACACACACACACACACACACACACACACACACACACACACTGCTTACCGTCGCGCGCATTGTAATCAGTGCCTGCAAACAAAATATTTTAATTTTAATCATATTCCGAATGGACTGCACACATCTAATGTATCCAATGTTATAAAGCGTCTAATTTTGACAACTAGACGAGACGTTTTCTTGAATCAATAAATATCAGACATAATGAAGTCCACGAATTTTTTGAATGGCAATACTTTTTGCCGATGAAAAGACTAGTATGATTTCAGCACTTTCCAAGTGTTTTTGAGACGTTCCGCTGACGAGTTTACAAATGTGGACTGCCCCTGCCCATCCTTCTTTAAAGTTGCAAAGACGGTTTTTCGAGGAGATCCCAAAAAGCAAACAACTCCTGGAAACAATCAGGACTAAAGTCTAAAATAACACAACACGCACCAGGAAATATTAATGCACTATACATCATCCTAGCATTCATTTGATTCAACAAAACTGATGTTGTTTAACAAGGGAACTATGTATTAGTGAAGTGCATGATAGAAGGGAAATACACACACACACACACACACACACACACACACACACACACACACACACACACACACACAAAGGGGTGGGTGGGTGGGTGTTTGGCGTCCTTTTCCACCACGTAAAGGTGATATCAAAAACGGGGCAACGAGAAAAAGGCCAGTAGTGCAAGTACAAGTATTTGGCCCCAGCCAGGATTCGAACTCATGACCACAGCATTGAGAGTCCAACGCTCTACCATTCGGCTATCCCGGATCCCTCACACACACAGAGCCATTATGACACATTAATAGACATGACGCATAAACAATATGTGTATACCTTTGTTACGTCCGACATTTGTGACATTGAATATCAAATGTTTGACGTACGGCCCCTCATCAAAGTATACACGCTTACAGTCGTACCACCTTGTTTCTCCTTTCAGAAGGCTTTGTACTTTGGCGTATACACTGACTGTAGTGTCATCGATCACACAGTAAATTTCAGCCTTTATATTTGCTAACGTCGTGCATTCTTGTTTTTGAATATCCAAAGAAACAATGTTCTCTTCACTGTTATCCTCGGAAAGCGCAATGGCTATAAGATCTCTTTCATCACCAAGTGGCCATGTGCATTGCAACACAGGATAATTATTGTCTTGCCATCCACTAAATGCCCCTGAGACTGGTCCTCCTGAAAACAAGAAACAAACAAACACCGATATCTCAATGCATAGTAATACAAATAAATCGTTTATACATAAATCTGAACAATAATCACAAAGAAAATAGTTTTGAAAAAAAATACTCCTCTGCGTCCAACCTCAAGATTACTGATTTCATGACAAAGCTGTTTAAAGGCACAGCAGTGTACATTGTTCAATGTGCAATGTGTTTATATGTCTATCGTTAAAGTCTGTTTCCATTTGAAAGATGTATTTTGTTGATATCTGGGCTTTCGCAGTCATCACACGGTTAACAGAAAAGAAATCCAAAGGAACGGGAAAAGAAGGGCAGAAACTAAATTTCATCAACAAACAAATTCGTCTATGTCGCAGCAGTGTGGTTTGGTAGATCTGTTGTGAAGTTCTCATTTGGCAAGCACAGTCAGTGGAACAAAATACACTAGATTCGAAATAGCGTAGCAGATCTAGAGTCTGTGGTAGGTATGACAGATTTGAACAGAGATGAAGAAGAAGAAACACCACCAACACCACCAAAACCAACAAGAACAACAAAACAGGCAATACAGCAGAAATTTTGGAGAAGTGCCTAACTTATCTAATTCTTGTATAGAGGGACGTGAACATGGTGTGCTTGAAGTACACACATTATCACACACACACACACACACACACACACACACACACACATTCAAAAATACTTTGTCTGTTCTAATAATACATTTTAAAAACAAAAAAATTGTCTTCAGACACAACAATTTGCTCGGCTCTTTATACTGTGGTCATAATATTAAATAAGTCACACACACACACACACACACACACACACACACACACACACACACACACACAAAGCCATGCTGTGCCGCACACGAACTGGCTAAGGGTTACAGGGATACCAAATCCCCAAGTCAGAGGTATGCACACTCAGTTAATGGTAGGCGACTTGGAACAAGTAATTTTTTTGCTGTGATCTGAACGGGAGTAAAGTAGGAGTGTTGCGGATGCAGAGCGGACTAACAGTCCAGACAAGAGGGGCATGGTACTGAAAATTTAATGTCCTCTGACCGAAGACCTGGCATTAAACCTAGGCACCCGAGGAAGTTTTTCATTAGAAAATCTCAAAGATCGAGAGGGGGTATAGATGTCCAGGACAGTAGCCAAGTAAGGTGGCAGAGAGCCGTCAAAGCGGCGATAAGCCAAACTGACAATGTTGTAATCTATCCTATGCTGGACAGGAAGCCAGTCAAGCTGGCGGAGGAGTGGGTGGCATTATCATTTCGATATTGTCTGAAAATGACTCTAGCAGAGTGTTATTTAAGACCATCTGTAGACGTGCAGTCTCTTCAGGGGGCAGACCAGCAAGCAATGAATTGCAGTAGTGAATTGCAGAAGTCGATACGACTCAAGATCAACGAGCAGACTAGCTGCGCAGTAGTTTCTACAGACAGAAATGGTCTAATTGAGCTGTTCTTCCTTCACTGAAAATGTGCAGCTCTACAAACAGACCTGATATATCCATGCATGAACATACAGGAGCGAAAAAAATGAACCCAGGTTTCTCACACAACGTTGAAATGGAACATCAGCATTTCTCACAGAGGTATGGCGGAGAGCCTGTTTTGCACACACATACACACACACACAGCTTTAGTTTTATTGTCGGTTACCTACCGCTTTTGGTAAGACTTGGGCGAGAAAAGAGGCCAGCAGGCTGAATACGCCATAAGCACACGAAAAAAACACACCAAAAATAAGATTCCATTTTCACGTTCAAAGAGATGGTGATTTTTCCCAAACGCACGAGAGCTGAGAAATGCACCAGCGCAGGCCTATCCATTTGTTGTTCGTTGTCCCATTTCGGTCACAGCGTCGACCGACAGTGTCACTACAAACTTGTTCCTAGAACCGAAGGTTCTGCAGCCCTAACGTTTGCTGTATCATACACAAAGCTGATTTCAAACCTCCCAAGATGAGTGTTTCGTCAGAGTCTTACGTGATGCCAGCCAAATGTTTACAAACAGCGATACAGTTGATTTACAAACAGGGACACAGTTGATTGTGTGAATCATAACAGGTAGCCTGCGCAGGTATACACGGAAAGCAAACCGCACAGTGTCCCACAAAAAAAGGCGTGACTTTGGTTAGGTTACAGAAACGTCTTCACAACATGGAAAAACCGCCATTTACAAAAAAGGAGGAAAGAAATGTTCAAAATGTTGTAAGCAGGGCTAAAATACATGGTATTTTGGGGCTGTTCGCTGGACTATTTCCTGTTCTTTTTACACTAAGGTTGAAGGTTAAAAACGTGCGCGGTATGTAATTCCGCTCAATATAGTACAGATTTTTTGTCCCTTTTATAATTTGTGTGCAAAGAATGGCAACCTGGAGCTGTATGTTACCTTTTTAGATAAGTTTCATGTCAGGTAATAGTGAACACAGTCAAAGTGTGCCTGGAATGGGGACTACTTCTATTTATACGAGGATGACACAAGAACTAGCAGTCGACAGAATGAGGGGATGGCGACTGTATACTCGCTGCAAGGGACCGGGTGCAAATGTACTCTTACATTTGGACCGGGAACACTGTGCACCATTCTCCTGTCCACCATTCAAAGTCGAACCGTAAGCCTATGGCCGACGCCATTCATGACTGCCAAGTTAGAATGTCTCACACGTGCACCAGTGGCGTGATCTTAACTGAAACGGTCACGATTTCAACTAAATGCAGAAAATCTCGACCATCTTATTCCGTCTGAAATTGTGTCGCATAAATAAAAGTCGTAAAAGGAAGTCAGCGGCCACGTGACTACACTCCGCCGGACCCAAATCCAGGGGTACATTTGCACCCCGACCCAAGACGTACACAATCCCCCCCAAGAGTGGACGACTTGAGTATATCGGGCGAACTATACCGACTGATGTACAGTTACCTTTCACTCGAAACAGACTCGATGGTACGATACTGCACAGTTGTAGGTGCGCAGAGCTGACAGGGAACGTGTGGCGTATAGGAGCAGTGCACAATGAACTCATTTGTACTCCTAAAATGTGTGGGGCATATCCAGCGCTGGTAGCTAGTGATATTGGCTACTGCTTCCAGGGAAAGCAGATAACGATGAATTAGAATAAGTGTGTGTGTGTGTGTGTGTGTGTGTGTGCGTGTGCGTGTGTGTGTGTTATCATCTGTCTTTGTGTGATATTATCTGTGTGTGTGTGTGTGTGTGTGTGTGTGTGTGTGTGTGTGTGTGTGTGTGCGAGAGGTGTCTACTTTGTTGAGGTTCCAATTTTGATCGATTCTTTGTACGTTCAACTATCAATATTACAGTTCAAGCACAATATGACTAAATGGTGGTCAAATGTGATTCTGTAAATTGATTTATTTCCCGTTTCTACATTATGAATATTATGTGTGTTTTCTTCCGTTTTCCCTTTCGTATCGATGGGTCGAGCGGGGTAACAATAAATAGTCAATAGCAAATAAAGTTTCATTTGTTTCAACGCTACATTTCCTTTCCGATGGTGAGCTGCTCTCGCTGATGGAACGCCACAAAAATGAAAAAAGTCAGAAAAGCTGGATGTCCCAGAGCTTTACAACTGTATTGTCTTCTCCTGTGTCTGTGTTTTCTGGACCCATCACAGGGCTATGGTGAGATGATTTTTTTTCCCGTTGGTGTTTGCCCTTATGCAAAGTCTGCTCGTAATCATCAACCGTTACAAAGAGGAAAGAGATCATCTTATGCTAGTTCCACGCCGTCTGATGATTAACCATTATCCTGCTATCCACTTGTGCTACTTTTTTACGTGCGAACAAGTTCTCTGAGGAGCAGAGCGTTAATTTGTATAATCCCTGCTACACACACCATATGCACATCGTATTCGTGTTGGACAAACCAAACACCAAACACCAGTCACAGAAAACCCTTGGGTAAATTAGGACACAGCTATCGTTGGCAATGATCGAAGGATGTGTGTCTTAATTTTATTCTGTCCTAGGCAAAAGAGGTGAGGAATATGTACCACAGGTGCGTTAAATAAAGCCCACTTTTAAAAGCCCGCCAGTCACAGCGCTTAGCATGTAGCTTGTACCTGCACTGCACCGTATCAAGCGGCCGTACTGTGCTGTCCTGGCTATTATCAGTATTTTGCCTTTCGTAGTGTCTGTCTTGTTCGCCTGGGTAATGCTGCCCTAGTTTACTGTGCTATGTCACAACACACGTGTTGCTTTGCTTTGTGAAAAGACTGCTAAGCCAGGCGTGTTGCGTTAGGGGTTTCTTGCGCCCTCGTGTTAGTTTCAGTGTGACTACCTAGGAGCACATAGGATGGGTAGGAGAAAAGGTTCGTAGCCTCCATGCGAATTTGTCGAGCTATATCCACCAAAATGTGTGCTTTTTCGAAAATGTCATACCAAATTTTAAGTGAATGATTTTATATCTTTGAACGTCA
>JACVVK020000110.1:0-17500 GCA_018292915.2 Batillaria attramentaria | reverse complement strand
GTAGTAGTAGTAATAATGGCAAAAGGGTGCCATCATGAGGAGTAGTAGTAGTAGTAGTGATGGCAAAAGGGTGCCATCATGAGTAGTAGTAGTAGTAGTGATGGCAAAAGGGTGCCATCATGAGTAGTAGTAGTAGTAGTAGTAGTAGTGATGGCAAAAGGGTGCCATCATGAGTAGTAGTAGTAGTGATGGCAAAAGGGTGCCATCATGAGTAGTAGTAGTAGTAGTAGTAATGGCAAAAGGGTGCCATCATGAGGAGTAGTAGTAGTAGTAGTAATGGCAAAAGGGTGCCATCATGAGGAGGAGTAGTAGTAGTAGTAGCAGCAGCAGTAGCAACAACATTGGTGACTTTAAACGTAACGGTTGCACTATCAGTATTACGTAGCATTATGTGGTAGTAGACGAGGTTGGGTGGGTGGATGTTTGAGAGTTTAACGTTCTTTTCCATGTGGTAGTAGACGAAATAATAATAATAATAATAGTAATATAGTCATTGGTCCTAACCTGAAACAGCAAGAAACAATGACACAGCCAACTAACGTAGCTGTTGGACCTACATTAGAATAGATTTCTGTTACACTCCAGTTCTTGGTGGATTATGGTGATACTAACTATGCCTGGGAACCAGAGGAATCAAATATGCAAGGTCATAATTATTTATAATGTGTTCATTCCAGGTAGGGGAACAATAAACAATCATAAAAATCTTTAAATTGCTATGCATATGTATGCACTTTTTCTGGTGTAAATAAGGTGCACGCAGGCGACTCAGGCAGAACAGACCTGTACCAGCACAGAGAGACCGGCAGCAAATGGAGCTGCCACCAATTCCACCAGAAGGTAGGGTACATCAAGGACCACTTGCAAACTGATTACTTATACCATATCAACATATTTCCTGGAGCCACAAAGCGGAACTGTTTCATTTGGTTTCCATACAAAGCACTTCTCAGATGAGAAAGGAAAGAGATATTCCATATGACTGGTGTCAAACACTGATCTCATTGCTGTGTATCCATTTGTTAATATACTTGTTAGCTAGCAAAGCTGTATGTATGTGTGTGTGTGTGTGGGGGGGGGGGGGGTATGTGTGAGTGAATGAACTTAGATATGTGTGTGTGTGTGTGTGTGTGTGTGTGTGTGTGTGTGTGTGTGTGTGTGTGTGTGTGTGTGTGTGGTATAGTCTGTTTATATAACGTATCAATATAGTATCACTGTTAGTGTCTGTGTGCGCCATTTGTTTGTGTACTGTCTTGTATATATCTTGTATATAATGCCAAAAAGAAGAATAAAATAAAAAAACTATTTCATTTATGATAACATAAAGATCACAATGGCCAAACAATAGTCTTCCTGTTTGCATTTGACACTTAAAAGGCATAAAAAACTTGTCTTACTCAGTTTCCTGGTAACTGCTTCCCTTTGTGAACGATTATCACTGAATAAACTTGTCTCTTAAGAGCCCGACCACCCCCTGCCCGCTTTATGATAAGACTTGTTAAAAGAACAAGCCACTGCACACCAGTACGGGCCACTTCAAGCCACTATTGGGCAAGATGGCCTTCCCGCTAGGTGCGAGACCACTGCAGATCGTATAATAGTGGCTTGAAGTGGCTCCTAGTGATTTAAAGTAAAATTGCGATTTTGGCATGGGCTTTGAAGAGTTAAATGTATGTATATGATGTTTACAGCTGTGAACAGGATGTATCCATCTTATAATAATGGCAGAAGTACCTTAATACTACCAGTGTTGTTGTTTCAGTGCCACGGGAAGTTGCAGCCTTGCCACCGGAAGGTGCAGCCCCAGCCGAGTATCGGTAAACAGAAAGTGTCTGTCTGTCCTGCCTGTCTGTCTGTCCTGCCTGCCTGTCTGTCTGTCTGCCCCCCCCCCCTCTCTCTCTCTCTCTCTCTCTATGGCCTGGTTAAACACCATCTATTCATAATGTCCTAGATATTCAATGACCATAGTCTAATAAAGCGTATATGACACTTTTCATTTCAATCACATTTGAAAATGAGCTCGTACATATTGTGTGTGTGTGTGTGTGTGTGTGTGTGTGTGTGTGTGTGTGTGTGTGTGTGTGTGTTGTTTAAGCTGGCACATTTGAACAGCATTTTTTTATGTTTCCAGAGATGCTTCGTCCTCCGACTACCTCACCCCAGTATACAAACATTCGCATCCTACCGGTAAACACTAATTTTCATTGTGTGAATTATGAAAGTACAGTACAGTACACAGTACATTACGTTCCTTGGCGGACACTTTTCAGAAGCTCTTTGTACCCTGATTGATAACTCGAACGCTGATGATTTCACCGATTATATTACAGTTATAAAGAAAAGCTAAAATGTCTTTTCTACAGGTCCACCGGAGAGACATTTTTTCAGACGGCCCGAGGGGTCGGACTCCACATCACATTATGAAGTAGTGCCATGAAGCCCACGAATACATCACGAAAACTGAGACAAGGAGGAAAGACCACACACTGACAAATACAAAAAGACGCTGAGGTTCTGTGTCTAGCTGCCATCAATGTAACTTTAAGTTAAGCTTATATTTACTCTTGCCATTTCCCGGGCGTCTGAATTCCCAAGATCTGAGAATGTTTTCTAGTCACTTTGACTGCTCTCTATTGTGAGGTAGACTGGACTCTGAGTATGGGAGGGGAGATAATTAAAATCGTGAATCAGCATAAATCGGTATGGGGTGTGTAAATTTGCAACATGAATGAATAAATATATTGACTGAATGACATAAGTTAGTATCTTTTGCACGGTTAGTATTGACAATTAATGATATTAACATACCTTACCTCCCACCCTACCCTAGCTTCAAGCCTCCTTCTCCCTTCTCCCCCCAAGTGTCAGCTTTTCCTTCATGGGCAGTCCTAGTTCCATCATGCATTTTCAAATTCATATGTCTTGTTGTTGTTGTAAATTAAAACAACCAGTAGCGTTGCTTTTTCCGGATGTGTGTGATGTGAGAGGACGTGAGAGCTCGAAGAGAACACACACACACACACACACACACACACACACACACACACACACACAAGGTACAACAACAATAATGTTTGAATACAATAAAAAGTTGCAGGGCTTTGCGCACAAACAAAACAGATGATCACAACATAGTTCTGTTGTTGCTAGTTAAATTAACCCCATGCTATACGAGGCCTGTGATAATTATGTCGTTTTGTATTTATTGCTATGAAGAATGGTTATACGAAACAAGTATCACCCTATCCTAGGGAATCACAGTTTAATATCATATCAAATCTAATTTGGGTCTTTGGCAATATGGTAGCAACAAAGCACTTAGGTACTTTTCGGTTTGTCTTTGTGTGTTTGCCTCTGTGCTTACCACACATTTGTTCGTGTTCTTTACGTTCTCATTTTCTTCCTTGGTTCAACGGTAAATATGCAGACCGGTTGAGGCAACCGGAAACACGGGGATTGTTTACATCTCTCTCTCTCTCTCTCTGTACTCAGACGGTGTAGTACCTAGCACTGATGTCGTCACCCAACCCGCCACCACTCATCCAACTCCCCCGAATCATTTCAAAAATTCATCGTGATGGCCAAAAGAAAAAAAGCGCCTAAACAACACTGAGAACTGTCTGTCTGTCGGTGTATCTTTTTTTTTTTTTAAAACTACTTTATTGTCTTTTTCGGAAAAATCGGGCTGCTTCAGTCCCGCGGGGGGGGGGGGGGGGGGGGGGGGGGAGAGCGTGCCTCCGCGGTGCAGCGCCACCCAACCTACCTATCCTGTTTGTAATTTTGCTGAGGGAGGACATCCGAATAACCCGAAGAGCCCCCCCCCCCCTCCCGCCCTCCCTCCTCCCCGGATGAACAGACCGGTAGCCAGGAAAGCCGGTATCACATACTGACATATAGCACATGCTCGACCACGCATCGCGGTGAGAGCAGTGACAGCCGTTCAGCAGCGCAGCCGGTTAGTCCGACGCTCTACAGCTCTCCCCCATGCTCGTAGGGGTCTTGACCTAGGCTGTCAATAGGTTTCTCAGGGTAAGAAGGCGGGGCTTTCCAGCAAGCCGGGAAGCCCCGCCCACCTTTCGCTAAGGGGTCACGGTACGTGTTACCCCTAAAAAAATCACGTCAGCGATTTCTCGTAAACAGACACTGGGGCAGAGAGAGAGAGAGACAGTGTGTGTGTGTGTGTGTGTGTGTGTGTGTGTGCACGCGCGCTCTCTCTTTCGCTGAGAACAAATACAACTGTCGACGTAATATCGACTTTATTGAACACAAAAGAGGTGACAACAAACTCGCCCATTTTACAGGTTTATCGTTGTAGAACTGTTATACCTTAACTTGCGTTTTATTATGTAACTTGCCAGTGTGCGTGCGTGCGTGCGAGCGTGCCTCTGTGTGTGTGTGTGTGTGTGTGTGTGTGTGTGTGTGTGTGTGTGTGACAAAACATCATCAACAACAACAACAGTTCAATTCAAGTTGAAGATGAAAAGCCCATACGCACTCCACCCTGTGTCTCAGTTATCTCCCTGCTGTCGTCCTCGAGACTATCAACATCAAGTAAAAACAAACAACAACATCAGCAACATACCCAAGAAATAAAACAACAAAAGAAAATAAATCACTGATTATCATTTGTTGGTCTTAAAAATCTTTGGAGAAAAGAAATCATCCTGCAATCTTGTAATGTCAGAGGTTCCTAACACTCTTTAAAACTACCCTCGAAACGAGCATAAGGAAATAAAACCCAAAATCAATGTAAGTATTTGTTCTATCGAATAATCATAGTCAACTGTTGTACGTCCTTATGCTACCAGTCAACTCTGCTTATTGTGCAAAGGACGTGTCCCACTTAAGGCTCACATTTACAATGGTTTCCTGTTTCCCTTTCATTCGCCGAGTAACAATCAGCGTATTATCTAATTTCAGTTTTGTGAACGAGGAGGCAAAGCTTATGAGCTTGTCATGCTAGCTTTGTTGTTCTGTTTTACCTGCTGTTTCTTGCCAAGTGATACATCGGACGGTAAGATTGAGGTTTTTGTATCATTTCTTTTTTTTTTAAAAAGCCTCTCCTGACTTGTTTATGAAGAAAAGCACCAGAGTTTCGGTTGTTTGACCAAATCTCTTGCTGTGCGTTGTTTTTTTGTTTTAAAAAAAATCTGGTCATAAAAATGAAATTAATAGTGTGTATTGTTTCCACAGTAACAACACATGTAGCACCACTTGAGGACTGTGAAAATGTACGTGTCGTGGAGTGTGTCGCCGACATCTCCAACGGCGATGTTGTCGGAATCAAACTGTACAACACTTCTATGAAAAAGGAAACCTTGGTGTCATACGACATGCACTCAAAAGAATGTGTAACGACCGCTACTCTAGCGTCTTGTACCATCAGCAACGTAACGTCGACTCTGACTGCGAAAGTGGTTGTAACTGACCTTAACAAAGAAGAAACACGAAAATATACGTGTGAAGTTCGTCACTTCCATACAAAACTATGGACGGAAACCTATAACGTCAACGCCACAGTAAAAAGCAAAGGTAAGGATTTGATACTGTTCTTCTGTTTGGTTTAGAAATACTTGATGTGAGTTACAGCATTGTATTCATGTATTCCTTTGTGAAGTTTGGTTCATGGAAGTAAATGGTTACAAACACAAAGTGCTAAACAATACACTTAACAGAACTTTGGGGATGATTCACAATATTTTGGTTGTTGTTGTATTTTATGCACGCCAGCTAGACCCAGCTGTTGCAATGTACATGACTTTATGGCTGAACTGAATAAATTATTTCCTTGTAGTAGTCACAATAGTTCATACCGCCGCTGCTCGCACCACCACATCCGAAACGACTCATAACCTGCTTATGGTAGACTCAGGACACGACTTGTCTTTTATTCTTACAGGAAATACAACTGCATCCACGAGACCAGCAGAGACAAAGAGTAAGTTCAGTTCGTGCGTTGTTTTCGGATTTTTAAATGTGTGTGTGTGTGTGTGTGTGTGTGTGTGTGTGTGTGTGTGTGTGTGTGATGTTATTCTTTGCAGGATACTTTTGTGACACTTGTTATTTTCTTATTATACTAAATACACATAATATCACGGTACAGTTGTGTTGAGGGTAACTTCAAGCGGTAGTTTACGTGATAATATATAAGGAAACTGTTCACGATTTTTGCAGAAGGGGTGAGAATGGTCCCAGTCAACAGCTGTGACACTGTTCGTACCGTTGAGTGTACGGCCGACACTTCCAGTGACGATTTTGTTTCCTTGATAATGTTGGATATGAACAATGAAGACATAGTGTCTATCTTCATCAGGTAAGTGAACATTTCTCAGGTTACACTATGAGAGAAGGTTTTGTTTGTCTTCTTTTCCGAGTACTTCATAAGAAATAAAATGATGGACAAGAACAACAACAACAACGACAAGAACAACAACAAAGTCATTGATTTTCTGGCAAAAGTATGCTTTCCCAGTATTTGATGGTTTCCTGAAAATTCCCTTGCTATTTGCACAGAAAACTAGACTCACTAAAAGCTCAGTTTATTAACCTCGCCAGCATATCTCTGTGTTTTCATTTGAATATGCCTCACGGAAAACAAACAAACAGACCCCCCCCCCACCCCCCCCCCCACCCCCCCCCCCCCCCAAAAAAAAGGCCTACGGAGGCCTGGACTGTTGCCTTTTGCTGGCGAAGCCGTCGTCAAATCCGTGCATTCTTTCTTCAACAGGAGCAGAAAGTGTAAGACTGCGAAACAGCCGGCTGCTTGCGTCTTCAATGAGGAGAATAGAGCAGTGGTGTTAAAGGCATTTCTTACTGACCTCGAACGAGGGGAGACGCGCCGTTACCGCTGCGACGCAAACTACTTCGACAGAATCGCATGGACCGAACAGTTCTACTTCAACGTCTCTGTACCGACCAGAGGTTTGCAGTTTCCTACAAAAATCAGTGAAACCGGTGATCGACCAGGAAGGAATTTTGTAATAAGTCCAACGATCTGTCTAAATTCTTTGCCCAAAACGATTTAAGACTGCATTTTCCGCCCAGTACTCTTCACCGGTATAGCCGGAAGTGAACGGATTTAATTCTTTAACCAAAGAAACACGTGAAAACAAACACCACAAAGGTTAAGTTGGCACGTTTTTCTTTTTCAGAAACAAATGTAAATTCGACGACAAGTGTCAATTCAACTACAATCACCTTTGTCAACACTGACCCAGAAAAGCTACAAACCATTGAAGTGATTAGCCTGGCTATAGGTGTCATTGTCACCTTCGTCTTTATGATTTGTATGTGCCTTCGCCAACGGGGACGACCAACTAGATGTGAGTATGTTGTTTTACGATCGGTCGAATTAATTAAAAAACAACAACAACAACAACAACAAAAAGCCACGTGAAACACACGTATACTTTCTTCTGGGCGCAATGAGTAACCAAGGTTTGGAACAATCTACTGATGTGCCCGATACGTTCAAACGTACAGATGGAGTTGTTTGCTGATAAGACATTGGGAAAAAAACCTTCCTTGAGGCTGAAAACATGGACTATTATGTGAACAACTATTTTTATTTGCATTCTATAATAATATCCTATGCAATCTAGATTTTAAAAAAAAACGCGTTCTGTAATCCTATCCTATGCATACTAGGTCAACCAAGTAACCGCCAAAATTATTCCTTTGTGCCATATTGAATATGAAAAGGAAAACTGACTTAAACTTGAATTTAACTTTAATTTTGAACAAAAATCTACTCTGTACAAATCTTCTGTTTTCGGTCTGTAGATAATTTACAGGAGACAGTTGGCAGTAAGTTATAAGAATGCAGTAAAAATATTTTCAGTTTCAGTGCCCGTTGTTACTCAGTGTGTGTGTGTGTGTGTGTGTGTGTGTGTGTGTGTGTGTGTGTGTGTGTGTGTGTGTGCTCTGTATAATCTGTACCGGCGCCATAATGACCATACTGAGACACCACATGCAGGATATAATTCTAACCTTAGTTGATGCTTCGTTTCAATTTGTAAATCAAAATGTTAAAAACGCTAACTAGCAAGAATGTTCCCTTTATTGTATTACACACAAAAACGTTTAAACTTTGTGGACGACTATACGTATTTCTTTGTGGTTCAATTTAGGCACAGGTTCTGACAGACCACAAGAACACTCTGACCAAGCACTGCCAGACAGGTCTCCAGGTAATGCGGTTGTACTCTAAACTATTTAAAAAAAAAAAAAACCCTAGAAGGTCGAATAGGGGCCTTTCACGCGAGTAAGGCGGTTATTGTGTATACGAATTCGAGGAAACCAGTGTTATTCGAATTTACCCATAATACTTACGGACTTTCTGAGGACGTGTTGGGAAAACTGAAAACACGTCTTTTGGCCAAACTTGCTGCGTTGAAGATGCGCCACTACTGTGGACGAAACCTGTTTGTTGCTGGCTGGCATAAATCTGAGAGTAGTTCGGGGGGGGGGGGGGGATCAAGTTATTACCGCCACCCCCCTCTACTGGTTCGAGCCTGACCTTATAGCTATTGGCCACCGCCCCTCTGCTGGAAGCTGCTGATACTAAAAATAGGATGTGCTGTTGCTTCAGGGCGCGCCGCAGAGGGGCAAGGGGATGGTCACGCTTAGCGCTCTCACCAGCCCTGTACGGGCTGTAAAATGAAATACGGTCCACTCCAACCATTAAAGTGGAATTATTCTTTATGTGACAGCTCGTCGCTATGGCTCTTTGTCAACATCTTAAACGTTTTCACTCATTACAGCTTGTCGTAGTAGGATCTGGCGAAACTGTTTCGTGTTTCCGTAAAAAAGAAAAAAAAAAAACTAAATTGCAGCGTATGCCTTTGCAGAGATGGTCGTCAACAACCAGCTGGCTGCGGGAAACAGTGAAGCTGCAATGGCAAATGAAAACTCAGTGGGCGACAGAGTTGGACTCTTGCCCGGAAGGTCTACCGCGGCAGAAAGGTGCCGTGAAGATAGTGAAGATACAGCAGCCCAACAGCCCGCTGCTAGGGAGTTGCCAGACATACCTCAGGCATTTGACGCGGCTTCAGATGGTAAGCCACGTAATTTAGCTTACCGCCGAATTCGTTGAAATATACACTTATTAAAACTAACGACCATTGGGAATAGGATTGGCTGGTATTTTAAAATAAAAAAACTCAAAACATTCTTTTCCTCCAGAAAACATGCAGGTTTTTGTTGCTGTTGTTTGTTTGTTGTTGTTGTTCTTGCAGTTGTGTGTTTGTTTCTGGCGCTTTGTATCTTTATGGACAGTCTCAGCCTGAATAAGTCTTTGTATGCCCTCTGTTGAAACTGCCACTGAAAAAAATATATCCATCAGTTTCTTTTTCTTTGGAATGACGACATGTAGTTTTACTGACCACCTGTATTATCAATCCTGAAGATGTGCATTGAAGTACTTCTTTCAAGAAACTGACGTGCTGAAAAAAATGATACCTGAGGAATACTTGATTATTTTCTTTTTCTCTAACGTGTGTAGAGCAAGCAGAGGGGCCTTATGCGGACATCAAAGAAGAGGTAGTGCTGCTGACGCAAGGTGAGGAAAACAAAGACACGATCTCATTGAAATCTCTCGTGTGTGTGTGTGTGTGTGTGTGTGTGTGTGTGTGTGTGTGTGTGTGTGTGTGTGTGAGAGAGAGAGAGAGAGAGAGAGGTGACTTTCAGACTTCTCTTCATTTGCAGAATATTGTATGGGAAACACCTACGGGGCGTGTGGTTGTTAAAGGGGACCCCTCCTCCCGACCTTTCTTAACGGACCTGTCGCTAACACTTTTACTCAACTTTTCAGAAATCTACACAGAAAGCGCCAATCGCAGGCACTTAACAATGCAGCCTCAGAAGCAGAAGATGACATTTGAAGGTGAACCATATTTGCAGACATCTTGCTTGTCAAAACTATGTAAATGTTACTTTTCTTCCAGTTGTAAAATATATTATCATTAAACATCTGAACAAACATTACTTTTGCACGCAATTGTACAATTTTCAACGTCAAAATAATTTGACTTTTTGTTGAAATACATAAAATGTATTGATTACTGAGGAATGCTTGATTATTTTCTTTCTCTCTGACGTGTGTAGAGCAAGCAGAGGGGCCTTATGCGGACATCAAAGAAGAGATAGTGCTGCTGAAGCAAGGTGAGAGATCTCATTTAAATCTCTCTCTTTTTTCTATCATTAAAATTTTTAATTAAATGGATAATAGACAGACGCGGTTAAACAAAAACTTAGCTGCCATAACAAATCGGATTCTGACACTTTGTGTGTGTGTGTGGGGGGGGGGGGGGGGGCGGGGGACGAGCTACATGTAACAGCGAAGCAACTCTCAGGGCCTGCATGGGTACATGTTAAATTTGGAATGACTAGCCGCCTCCAATTTTCCATACCGATCCACCTTTTCCTACCCCATACCCCATGAGGAACTATTTAACTTGCACAGTATCCGTTTCACTTCCTGTTGCAACCGCGATCGAACAACGCATTGCTTTCCGAGTGCTTGCGCGGCTTTAAGGCCTAAAAACTCACCCGCTCACTCTCTCGCGTTGTTTTCCGAGTTTGAAATAATAAAAAAGAACAAAAAGACACGGGGATGCGACCGAGCCTTGAAGGGGGTTGGGGTTGGGAATTTAACGCTTTTTTCCACCACGTAAGGGTGATATCGAAGACGGGGCAACTAGAAAATTAAGGCCAGCACAAATATTTCGCCCCAACCGGGACTAGAACTGACGACCCGAGCATTGAGATATTCCAACGCTCTACCCTTCTGCTATCCCTCAGCCGCGAATTAGTCTTTGTGGCTTGTTCGGCTTTAAGCTTTAAAAACGCACTCACTCATTCGGCTATCCCGGCTCCCCCTCGAGCTTTGGAGGCATTCCCGGGCCAGACCCCGGTGTTTGTTTCAGTATGGCACTACCAGTCAAAGGGTTAATACAGTTAGTGCGTTGTGCGAAGTAAAATTTCACCGATTTTGGCCTTCTTAGGCGAGAGCGAAAGAGAATTAATATAAAGGAAGTATAATATATGAGGACAACTTTCAGAAACCAAGCTTGTGTAAGTATACATATACATTATATAAAAAGAAATGTCTGCTCGTGCTTCAGACTTCGAGCTAGGTGCCACCACACCAGGTTACGTCCCTCTCAGAGACATTGCGGAGAGAAAGAGGCGCGGTGCAGACGGAATAGCGAAGAGAGCAACAGTAATCTGTAAGTATCTGCTCTTCCAAAATGCGTTTGACAGCCAAGATGTACTTATTTCCCATCCTTGCTGAATACTTCATCTGTTTTTACTGCTATAGTATGAACAAGAAGCACTTCCACGAAATTTCTTAAAGAAATGATTTTAGGGTTTCAAATGGCAATGTTGAATACATAAGTGATTTAAAATACTGAAACGAATCAGCCTGTACATCATTTTATCAGTTTGCGTAGGATCGTGAAGTAAAATACCAAAATGTGCAAATGTATTCGAGAACTTGATGAGCCTACTTCGAAATAGTTAAGCAATAAATGGGAGTCACAACGGTACTAGACCAACGATTACCGATTATTTTCTCTATCATCATGAGATTTTCGGCTGAGAGATACAACCAATGGAAGTCCCATTTTTTCTTTTTATCTTAATCCCTGCTTATAATTTGTTCCAGAATCTAGACATGCTGCGACAAGAATAGTCCCCAGGCATTCCTATGGTCCTGCGCTTACTGTCATCCTGAACGAAGCGCCATTTATAAACGATTTTACATTTTATTGTTAAGGGTTTCTGTGAAAGGTTTCCGAGCACGTTGTTAAGTTTTGCATTCTTCATAGTGGTCGCCAAAAATACATTGTCATTCGAATGTCACTTTGATTACAAAACCAAAAGCAAGTTCCCACGCCGATTCCCATGCCGCTCATTGACATTTCATAATGATTTTAAATCTCCGATATTTTGGAAATTGTGTATACCGTATCTCTATTTCTTTGATTTGAAAGCTGACACCGGCAATCCAAATGCTCCACACGGTATCTCTGTCTGAAGGTCTTTTCTTCTCTTTGCCAACAGGTTTTTAGAAGTCGGTAGGTCCGTTTCGAAGCCTCCGTTTGACCAAAGAACTGGACCTAGGGTTACGACTGTCACAAACACAACCAATTGTAGATAAAACTCAGAGATAGACCAACAATTTCGCGTCCAGCGTCTGGCAAAGCTCCTTCGTTCCCATTCCCGTGCAAGGTCGAATCGCCACATGTCGTGACGTAAAGTTTTATTTCGTCGCTTTTCGCATCATGATGTAAATCCAGATCATGCTGCTGCAGGGACATTTTTTTCGCGTAGTGCATGTGCACTTTTTTAAGGTTCATCCGTAATTTACGTGTGATTTTATGGGTTACAAATGTTGAACGGATTACGGAGTTTTACACCCATGACCTGCAATACTGGTAGAGTGGTATGATTAGAGTTTTTTTATAATGAGGTGCCTCCGATTACAGAACACACACCACACGAGTTCATTGATTTCGACCGAGGACTAACGAGCATTTTTTCGTTGTTGTCGAAATTAACACGCTCGTGTGGCGTATTTTTTTTTTCCATAACGGGGGCATCTTATTGTAAATACTTCCTGTTTGTATATTCAGTCAGTTGACGGTTGTTCCAAACTTATCCAGAGCGGAAGGATACTGCCTGTTCATTAAGACCTAACTCACGCAGAACGCTACGGATTATTTGTATCATGTGTGTGTGTGTGTGTGTGTGTGTGTGTGTGTGTGTGTGTGTGTGTGTGTGTGTGTGTTTCTCTTGGTCTTTGCAATCTCCATCTATATTCGTCCCAGATCGTTGGTGGTATACAGGGAGGGTTCGGAAACTGCAGCAGTTTTATGCACAATGCATGCTGAGGATTAGGTTGGCTGCATGATGCTGCTATGTAGTACTGGGACTGCGTAACAGCAAGATACAAGATCGACAATCTGTACTATGCTACAGTTACTGGTGTGATGACAATATTTAACATGCTGAACGCTCGTTTAAATTGCGTAGGTACAGGGTGGTTGTGTAAAAACAATTTTCATTGTATTGGACAGTGCTGTTGTACCTTCATGGCCGTTTGTATTTTTGCTTTTGTGCCTGTGTTTGGTTTCTTTCTTTTTTCACGATTTCTCGGAAACGTTTCATTGACTGTACAAAGGAGATACAGAATACAGAATACTTTATTGATCCCAGATTTGGGAAATTGCAGTTCTAGCCCGCATACTAATAAGACACACAACTGATAAACATTTTGATAAAAGAGACTACAAAAAAAAAAAAACTTTTGTCTGAAATTTGGTTTTAGCGGAAGTAATGATACTCATGGATATCAAAGTATAAAGAAGAAAACGTTTCATGTTTTCCCGTGCTTGCAAAAGTATTTTCCCCTGCTGAAAAAAAAAACTGTTGTTTCTACAGAAATTGAATATACGTGAAGAAATTAAGTTCAGATTGTGCATACACACACACTGCCAGTGAATATTTGTCTGATGGTTTCATTTGTTTCCTATTGTCTTCGTTTCAACATGCCCCGAACCTGATTTTCATCATGTGTGAATATGTACATAATATTCGTTCAAAGGGAAATGTTTATCGTATTCCGGAAGGAAGCTGGCAAGTTTAGAGATGCCGTGTATCAATTTCACTCACTGCCTTGACTGTTCAATGGACTTTGGTAAGTTCCGCCTAGAAAACCCAGCAATACAATATACGAGGGTGGGTGGGTGGGTGTTTGGGGGTTTAACGCCCTTTTCCACCACATAGGGTGATAATTTTTTATTATCAAAGATACAATATACGAATTGTGCTGTTGAAGGAACAATAGTGTTGTCTTTGTAGGAAGTTAATTTTCTGTGATCTTCTGTCACCATTCCGGGGAAGGGTTCAAGGGTTTTAGCTACATACTTACTACATGTATCATGTGTGTGTGTGTGTGTGTGTGTGTGTGTGTGTGTGTGTAAGTTGCAAGTGCGAGTTGCAAGTGAACTCTCTGTACAGAACCATACATACTGCCTGCTTACATGATGACCATTGCTGACAGCCTGTAAGTGTTCAGACTTTCAGACACAAACAATATTTTACGGAAGGAAAACACAAGAGTAAAAATCCACATAATTATTACAAGAAAATACATGTACACTTTTGATACAAATGAGCATGGCACGACTGTAATACAAACCCATGAATACTACTATCAAAACAATAAGCACTGCCAGCGTGTACGAACCAAAATGGCTCAAAACACGTTCCAACTTCAAGAACAAAATATGTAATACTAAACTTTTGACGGAGCGGCCTTCATCACGCCCAGAAACAAAATAATACAAATTGTATATTTTGTTCTTGTCCACAAATTATACTGTAAAATACTGCGTAAAAACATTCCATTTATATATGTATGATGTGCCACGATGACGTATACACGTATAATTATACGGAAATACATTGCTGTTGTAAAGACAGAGAGGAGAAATCTGTAAATACGCTGGCTTCAAGTTCAACGAGTCAATAGGGAATTACTGAATAAGAAACAACGTCACCATTTCAAAGAATGGATATGATATTTTCAGTTTTAAATCAAATACCTGTGTATTGACGCTTGTATAGGAAAGGTGTAGTGCGTACTGAAGTTAAGAATTGTAAATAAGCAGTTTTGCAACTTCAATTAATAAATGGAGAAACTGTCTGTTTTGGAGTTTTCTTTTTCGTCTCCAAGCATGAAACGGGTTTCAAAACAGGATAGAATTGCACAGAAAATACACTCATGTAATAATACACATCTTTTAAAGATAAAAACACATGTAAAGAAAAGTAGGTGCTTCCAGTTAAACACAGGAATTCCTTTCCTTTAAAAAATGTCATGTAAGGTGGGTGGGTGGGTGGGTGTTTGGGAGTTTAACGTCCTTTTCCACCAAGTATGGGTGATATCAAAGACGGGTAATGTAAGGTGGACAAAAGTCACACACACACACACACACACACACACACACACACACACACACACACACTACACATGTGTAAAATCTGTTGTAGCTTCCTCTTCCGTGATCACCCTATGTGGTGGAAAAGGACGTTAAACCCCCTCCACAACCATTTCTCAGTCATAACTAAATATGAAAAACAACAGTTATTCAGTCATGGCTTGTGCATTATTTAAAAGCACTAGAAGAAACACGCATTCCAGTTTCAGATTCTCGGTGACAATTCACTAAACAGCAATCACACTGGAATTAGAGGATCAAGCTTATCATAGTAATTTCAAGACAAATGAAAACACGTCGGTGCATTAATATAATATTGAAAGATCTCTCTCTCTCTCTCTCTCTCTCTCTCTCTCTCTCTCTCTCTCTCTCTCTTGTTCCGTATTAATACGATTAATTCTTGCACATACTTTGAAACCGACAGCTATAAATGAGACTGACAGACTGCAAGTGTGTGTGTGTGTGTGTGTGTGTGTGTGTGCGCGCGCGCGCGCGCGTGCGCGTAGTCATGAGGGACAGAGTGCTGGGGAGGGGGTGGTGGTGGTGACTGTGGTGAGAGTAGTGAGGTGGTGTTTGGTTGGGGCGTGGTGTGGAGGAATACATGTGGGTAATGGAATGCTAGATCAGAGAGAGAGAGAGGGGGGGGGGGTACATGTAAAAGATAATCAGGTACATAATGAAAAACAAACATGTCCAGCATACATCAACGCTGAAGAAAAAAGTTTTCGGAATAGGTACAATATTTGCTCTTGAAACTGTATGTACACATCGGGGCATAACATCACAAGTTCGTGTCATGGTGGGCCAAAGCGGGTCAAAAGGTTGCGGGAAATTGTGCTTCCTCTGTTCGCCTGCCCCATGGCTCCATTTGGCGCGGACAGGAGACGAAACACACAAGACCAGATGAGAGATGCTCGCGCTCAGCTATAGGTGATAATAATGGTGCTAACTGCTGCGGGGTCAGACGTTGAAGAATGTGATCATGATAGCTCAGATCCTGATTTAGCAAAATTGTTTCCTGCGCGTCAACTGATGAAACAGCAGTGAAATTTACCCGTGCAACATTTTCTTTAAAAAGGCCAAATTTTGGATATCTTTTCATACAGTACCGAGGTAATTGTAAGTTAACGGTAAAAAGTTGAACAAATTAAGTTTAAGCTTGTATCCCAACGTGACCAAACAGCTACCACACAGGTCATGGACACAACACTTTAAACATAGGCACAGTTAAAGGGCAGGACACCATGCAAGTCAATAAGGAACACAATTCAAGGAAGGAAATGGGTAGCCGGAAGGTGCGGAAGAAGAACAGACCTGGACAGAAAGGAGAGTGTTGAACTCATCGAACAAGGAAGTGAGGTTGTGTAGCTATGGGGATGCAACACACACACACACACACACACACACACACACACACACACACACACACACACACAGAACTATCGCTTATATCTGTGAAATTATTTACCTCAAAAGGGCCCCGTCGCTCCCGGTAATAATTATATTGCGACGCACTCTCCTAACGGATTTCAACCCACAAATTAAGCTAAGTAATTTGCAAGTTAAAGTATACTCTAATGAAACTACCCCTTTCAAAAACCTATGAAACCACGACGTTTTGACGTACGACAATTTAGGAGTGACTAACTCCTTGCCCCCCCCCCCCCGCCCCCCCCCCCCCCCCCCCCCCCCGAAAAAAGGAAGAAACACCACCACAACAACAAATTAAAACAACAAATTAAACAAACAAGAAATAAAGCGAAAATAATTAACAAACACAAAACAACAAACAAAGCAAAGCAGTAACAACAAATAAGGCAACAACAACAACAACAATAACAGTCTACCTAAATTTCCTCCCAACGTAGAGCAGTTTCGAAACACGAGTCTGGCATGGAAAAGCGTTGCAGAATTCAGTTGTTGTAACAGAATGTCTTTGCACCAGTCCGCGTTATTTCCTTAACAATACTCATTCTGCTGGGCACTTTCTTTTCGGTAGCGACATTTGATGTCCTCTGGAAGAAGGGTCTTCGTGCTCACCATCGCCCCGTCAGAGTTCTAAATCAGGCATCAGTTGGACTACAGGGTCGGGTGCGTTTGTCACCATAGCGTCCTTTGAAATGGCGTGGGGTACGATGTTTGTGCAAAGGGTCTGTAGTGGTCTGTATCTCACGTCTATGGGATATGGTTTGAGCGGTCCTTGTGCTCTGCTTCAGGGTTGAAGCCGTGATCTGCTGCATTGGATGGATGGACCGCTACGTTTCCTCCTGGACCACTGCTTTGACTTATCTTCTTGTACGGTTGGATAGCTGCAGTTTGCTTGATTCTCTGTGCCTCAAGTGGTGTGCTTGGTCGTGATTTTTTGTCTTGTGGAGCATTTGAAGGTTGTTCTTCGCTGTACATCGGCGCGTCGTTAGAAAGTAAGCTTCGTCTCTCCTGAAATGTACGTACAACTCTCTACTTACTCACATGTTAACACAACACACCCCCAC
>JACVVK020000109.1:1550000-1570000 GCA_018292915.2 Batillaria attramentaria | reverse complement strand
AGAGTGATATAATTATGTCCATCTATGTAGGTCTGTTGCCCATGAATGTCTGTGGTATATATATATATATACCAAAAAAAAAAGTTAAAATCGCGTAATTCAAAAGAAGGGTTTTTTGGGTTTTTTTTACCCAGCACAACGAAACAGGCGAAAGAAGCTCGGAAGTTGACGACGGTCGACCTGGTCCCGCTCCGCACCGCGCTGGCACCGATCATTCTTCTACAGCCACATATGGCGGCGACGACCATGATGTAAATGGCGATGTTAGCCAGCATGACCATACCCACAGGGAGCAGGAAGGCGTAGTAAAACGGTGTCAGCGACATCCAGCAGCTGGGGGACACGACGATAATGAATTAATGATCATTTCAGTTTGGTGCAGATTTACCAGTTAGACAGATCAAAAATGAAGAGATATCCAGCAGCTGGGGGACACCCATGATAATGTTCATTTCAGTCTGGTGCAGATATCTGACCATATGTATGTATGTATGTATGTATGTATGTATGTATGTATTTTCGTATGTATGTATTTTCGTATGTATGTATGTATGTATGTATTTTCGTATGTATGTACGCTTTCATTCGTATTTATTTAATTAATTGTTTATCTATTATTCATGTATTTATTTATCACCTTTTATAAATATACATTTGTACAGCGCCTAGAACCCCGGCTTTGGAGATTAGGCGCTACAGAAATACTGATTATTATTATTAGTATTATTATATACCAGCTAGACAGATGAAAAGTGAACGGGCGGCTGTCCACAGCGACTACAGGGGTCAGTACACCTCACCTCAACCACCACGAAGTCTCGAGGACGACACTGAGGAGATCGTTACCGAGAGATGGGGTGGAGCACGTATGGGGTTTTCCGAGCGGAGAGATACCATCTTGACATGACCTGAACTGAACCAGGTAAGGTAAGATACCCCCTCCCCCCCTCCCCAGCTGATCCCCCCTCCCCCATCCCGCTGGCATACCCCTTTACTTTTTTTTTTCCACTTTCAGCTCTTTCACGTAATCTTCTCAATGAATAGTAGATGCTTATAGTTAAAACACCAAACATTACTTTAAATCACACAAAACCGAACCAGGCAGAACAGCACCGGCCAAGGCCGTGTGTCTTGCTGACCTGCTTGCTGACGCCTCGTGGCACTGACACAGACCGATATATCCATTTGGTTCAAGCGCTGCCACGTTCGCTTTTGATATTGATCACTAAGTTTTGTTCCAAATTATTGACTCTCATGTCGGTGTAAAATAAAAACATGAAGAGTTTGGATCTTGCAAAAAAACTTGTGTAATTATGTACTCACTATGTGTCACCTCCACGATACAGATCTGGATTCAGCGCCATAACAATAGTAACAATTATGGCCGGACATCCTGTAGACAGACAGACAGACAGACAGACAGACACAGCTGAGGTAACTGAACGGTCAAGCAAAATATCCAGTCTTTCGCACACATTGTGGTTGTGCGTTTTAGCTCAAGATTACGCTCACATCAACAATCATTTTTTCACCAGAGAAACACGATGGAGACACCAAGTGTTCTAAATCCATACATCCGTCTGTTTATGGAGTGGGAGCCTCTTCAAATTTTAAATTGGTGCCGACTGACGCCATTAATGGTGACCCTTTTGTCTTGCTATAATATTTCTCAAGGGCATCCCGAGCAATATCTAGAAGCTGTTCTATTACACGTTTGTCTCCCTACCCAAATGTCGTACTGGTCGTTCCTGCTGACTATCCCGGCTGGGGTCAAATATTTGTACTGACCTATTTCTCGTTGCCCCGTCTTTGATATCACCCTTAAGTGGTGGAAAAGGACGTTACTAAACTCCAAAACACCCACCCACCCCATTAAAAACAAGGAGTACCCCAGGCAACAGCGCCAGTCTTCAGCATGTAGTGGTCAAAATGTGTGGCGACCAATTTGATGAAGAGCAGGTACTGAAGGATTCCCTCCATCAACATCCACATGAAGGAGGCCAGGATGAAGTAGTGCAGCAGCGCCGCCACGGCCACACAACCCACGTGACTCTCCACGCGCGTGAAGCCGGCAAGGAAGATAACCCAGGAGAGCAGCATAGCCACCGCTAGGTTCACAAGGGTCTGCTGACGTCGCCCCTGACGTAACTTCCTGTCGCCCGAAAAGCAAAACCAGTGATAGACAGGGTCGGAGTGTGTGTGTGTGTGTGTGTGTGTGTGTGTGTGTGTGTGTGTGTGTGTGTGTGTGCACGCGAGCGCGCGCTATCTCGTTGTTGCTGCAGGCTACCTTTAAAATATAAATCAGTTAAGTTTATGAGGTGCTAATATTTTTGTAGCTGGTTTGTATGCGTTTTGTTGTCGTTATTGTTGTAGTTGTTGCTATTGTGCTTTGTGTTTGCTCAGTTTAAAAAAAAAAATTCTAGAAATGACGAAAAGTGCGACAGGAATGGTCGGTCTGAGAATGGTTTCTTCTGTCTATGTCAAACTTATATCACAGTCTTTTTTTTAAAGTCCGACCAAAAGGCTGGTGCAAGTATGCTTCCTACAGCACTGGCATGAGTTTCAGTTGTACACGACATAATACATTGCGCTCCGTAATTGAAACCCACTTCAGTTGTGTGATACACCGCTTATCCAGCGACCGACTTACCGAATAATTAGGAAAGCGACAACAGTGAGGGACAGGCCAGCAATAGAGAGACTCAGGCCAATAGTAGTGATAATGCTGAGTGCCTTTTGATGCTCCTCGGGTAACTTGGATTGTCCGTACAAATCCTGTAGGATGTGAACAAGTCACGTTATGTTTACACATCACATTTGTCACAGATTTCCCTGCCCTATAAGTAACGTTGTGTTTACACATCACATTTGTCACAGATTTCCCTGCCCTTTAATAATGATAATAATAATAAGAATAATAATAATAATGATAATAATAATAAGAATAATACATACGTACATACGTACATACATACATACATACATACATACATACATACATACATACATACATACATACATACATACATCTCTTCCATTTCATCTAACACCATGACTGAGTATAGAAAGCGAGGAAGCGAAGGGATTATTCAGGGCAAGGGGGAGAACCCGATGAAAGGCTTGTAGTTTAACGCTCAGTATATTAAGTAAGTTGTCTCCCTTAAATCTGGAGACCGTGAGAAAGTCGACGTGCGCTTGTTCTCACGTTTCTGAACCAGTCGACTGCTAGCTACAGTGCTCCCAAAAATTTTAAAATAAATTTTAAAAATCATTTGCAAGGTTAACATAATTATGCGGTCATATAAGTGACACTTTCATGAATCATGATAATCACAAATGCGCTAGGCAGTATCTGGTGAATCTGCCAGCAACGCCGGTATCGGCCCTTGGGAACGGCAATCTTAGTCATGCTCTACTGATTCTCTCACCATGACGACTGCAAAGTTAGTGAGATGGTTGAAGAGACAGACGTCCCTCCCGTTCTGCATGCCTTGAGAAGTGCAGCCTTCATCAGTCCACGACGCCCGGCCCTCGCCTCGAGCGAAGTCCCAGAACACACAGCTTGTCCGCTTTTTGTGCCGCTTCCCTGGAAGTGTCTGTAACATGTGGCGCAGTTCAGTTCAGTTCAGTTCAGTTCAGCTCAGTTCAGATCAGATTCGATCAGTTCACTACAATTCAGCGTGGATTATCGTGTGTTATAAAATCAATATCGTAAAAACAAAAAAGTTATCCCATTTGCACTACGATCATAATGGGCACAAGAAACGTGGCATGACTGTACCGTTCGTTTTCTCTTTTCTCACTTTTTGGGAACAAGTGAAAACCCTGCGTGTATGATCTGACCGCACTACATTTTTGACCCTCCAGTTTACAACCACCACCACCACCACCACCGTGAAACGACAAGTTACAGAGTTTTCTGAGTAGAATTGAATAAATGTCCAGACGACAAGAAGAAGCAGACTACTGAAGAAGAAGACTACTGAAGAAGAAGAACAACAACAACAACAACAATAACAAATCAACACATCAACACGCCAGCACGAACACACTCATAAAATTATTCACAGTCTTGTAGCAACGTGTTCAAGGGCATCTTAATTTGTCGTATTCGATATAGCATAACCCCTTACGTGGTATGGTAGAAAGACTGTAGTGACGCTGTAGTTGCCCAGACTGGCGATGGCCGTTCCGTTCACCACCATTCTAGCGGACACCACTCTGCTGTTCAGCCGGGAGTTGAAGTGCCTTTTGTCTGGAAACTGCGATTCCAGAGCACCGTGGCTGAACAAGGAGGTGTCTGCAAATACTCCCATTGATAGTCTCACTTCTGTTTCCGGGTTTTCTGCAAGTGACAAAAGCACAAAATTAAATGATTTGTTTGCCTTCTGATGTCGCGCTCTTTGCTTGCATCGTAGCAGGGTTGCTGTCCGGCGTCGCATAACATTGTTAACGGTTATACAATAGTATCCGAGTGATTTCTAATTCCTTCACATTTTGCCAGTGCATTTGTTTTAATTGTTGATTATATTCTACCTTTTGTTGTTGTATTTTATCCTTTTGGCAGCCAGCAATGTCGATATCACCGAGACGGTCTGTCCTTAGCTTTCTATATTTTTTTTTTCGTCGTGTGTTGTTTGTTTGTTTGTTTGTTTGTTTGGTTTGGTTTGGTTTGGTTTGGTTTGGTTTGGTTTGGTTTGGTTGTTTTTTACTATCTTTTTTTTTGGGGGGGGGGGGGGGATGGGGGTTGTGCTGTTTGTTCGCTCGTGTTTGTTTTGCATTGAGTGGGGTTCACATGAGTTCTGTTACTGTGTATTTTATACCACATAACTGTTATAGTCATAGCCAGCCGAACACAAATACATCTTCGCAGAAACAGTTCTTCGTTTTCTCACCCTCTACAAGACTTCGCAACAGAGACGCTTCCAGAACTATAGCGACGTCCGTTTCATTGACATTCAGGTCGTCTGCCTCCGTGATGGACACTAGGTCTTCGCTTCGCACGACCCCAGTGCGGACTCCGCCCACAACGCGCAGTTCCAGGCCAGTGACCAGGTCACCAGTCAAGCGTGACAGGTCCCAGACTTCCAGAGCGGTGAAATTTGACACCAGTCGCACGTTGGTCTGGTTTCCTTGGAGAACGATGTTGTCGCCCAGCGTATCCACAGCACGCACAATCCTGAAAGGAGAACAGACATCCATTGTGAAATCGCGACAGCAGATGATGCCCTCCATCAAATAGTCTCTCTGATTTGAAAACCGCAGCAGCAGCAACAACAACAAAAACAACTGTTCTGTGAGAAAAGATGAACATGGGAAGTTTTCTTGGTTCGTTTGGTTGGTTCACTGGTTGTGGGGTTCGAAGAAAGCAAATAATGCCCTCAATACATGTCACTGGGTTGAAAGACATTCTGTTCTGTGAAGATGCACCAAAGCCTGAAATATCGAAAGGTGAATTCGGCCCGTTTAGTTGCTTCACTGGATGAGTGGTTCTGCAAAAAGAGGGATAAAAATACATGGAACCTTTTCCCTAAACCCATGTTTTAGGGGGGGGGGGGGGAGTCTCGTATCTTTATGTATTCTTATCTCTCATTGTTTCAGCGTTGTATATGAGTAAAAAATTAATATACTAGTTATCTCACTAACCTGTTGGTGGCATTTCCCAGAAGCAGTGACGTGTGCAAGATTGATTCATTCACTTTAACGATGGAGTCGACCACTTTCAGGACGTCTTGTGCGAGCTGAGTCAGTGAACAGACATAATGTTTAAATACGAAAGAAGAGAAAGATATAAAGGTACCATGGTATCAGTGCACTTCTTTTATCTAGACAAACACATAGACAAAACACAAACACTAATCGAGCTTCCGTGTTACTGATTCCGTCAGTCACACAAGAAAAAACCCAAACTATTTTCTTCATTCTATAAAAGAAAGGCGATGATACAGTTCATGAGACATACTTTTTTTTGCAGTCAGCGTATGGGACAAGGGTCCTGCAAATGGAAAATACGTTAAACCTACCTTCAACATGTTTTTAATTGTACAATTTACACAGCATCTCTACCACAACGTAGGGGAACCGGGACACCCGAGCTAGCAGAGCGTTATATTGTCAATGCACGAGTCATGAGCTCGAATTTCCTGGTTGTTCCGTATTTGATATTACCTGTGTGCATAGAAAATGACGATAACACCTCAAGAACAATAACCAGCCCTATCACAACCTACCTCAGGGGTGATGCTAGTAAGCTGAGTAGCCTGCTGCAGAATGTCGGCCACATAAATCACGTCGGATGGACAGAGGTGAAGGTCGGGGTCAAGGTCAAGGACGGACGTGAGCCTCAGTGTTTCAGTCAACACATCAGCGACGGTGTTATCGTCTATTGCTGACTGCAGTTCACAATGAAAAAGATAAATGTATATCACTTCTGGACAAAACGGTTCTTCACTCTCATATCTCTAGGCAAAATCCCACCCCTGACTCCTGAACCCGCCACCCACGGCCCCTCCAAGTTTTCTTTCATTAATCGTTCATACATCAGAAATGGTTTCCTTATTCTGGCCTGAAGACTGGGGGAGCGGGGATAGCCGAATGGTAGAGCGTTGCACTTTCAATTCTCGCGTCTTGAGCTCAAATCCCGGCTGGGGCCAAATACTTGTGCTGGCTTTTTTCTCGTTCCACCGTCTTTGATATCACCCATATGCGGTGGAAAACGAAGTTAGACTCCCAAACACCCACCCCACCCCTCATGAAGACAGAAGACCGGTTTGCCGTGAAGACATAAAGATAGAAAGGTCAATTCAAAATAGAAGGTATGTATATAACAATTTTCTCTAATGCCTGCAACAGTTTTTCTCAGCTGGATGAACATGGACGGTTTGCCGTTGGTATAGGGCTGGTCGGTTACTAACACAAACAAACAGAAATCCAAAACACTTTCTCTGCTCTTAATACCCATAATGACATCGATCATTGGAGTGGCCATGTGCACATACCAATGACAAACTCTTCAAGGTGGGCGTTGCCTGAGAATTCTCCATGTGCGAAAAGTTGCACCCTTGGTTCGGGTGGAACTGTGACCACGTGACACTGCTGTAACTGGTGACTGTGCATTCCAGGGTTATGTAAGGACGGTCATCTAGATCCGAAAGAACGTAATGATGATGAATTGGTTTGGTATATATATATACTCGTATTGTCAAACGGCTTACTTTAACAGGGAAAAGTAATATATTTCCTCAGTACATGTAGAGGTAGTATGAAAATAAAGAGGAAATGAAGAAGAAAATCTTGTGAACATTTCTCTTTCGTAAATATTAAGTTTACAACTTTATCTGTATTTGTTTATTTGATATTGTCGTTGTGTTTGGTTTTCAAGTATCAATGTTTAAACACAAAGCGCATTGGGAAGATTCCCGTAAGTAACTGTTATCCCACTTACTGGAGAGGCACACTTTCTCACTGAAATAGACATCTCCGACACTCGTGTGCGGGATATCGTAGGCCAGTTCCGACACGGGATCGTAAAGTATGTGCGCGGTGCATCCACCTGTGCATAATGTTAAATAGTTGAAATGCCTTGCATCGTTTCATTGTATATGTACGTATTCTTAATAACAACCTGTTCAAAGGTCTGAAAAATATGACCAGACAAAAAAACTACATACCAAACAATTATTTGCACCAAAACATAGAAAGCCAAATTCGTATGCATTTAATTTTTTTGGTGCGATAGGCCTTAGCATGATGGGGAATATGCCTCTGTAAGCATGATTTCGCATGATTTCTTTTTGTGTATGATTTTATTTTAAACAGTTTGAAGACACTACTACGTACAATGGTGTACTTATTTGGTACAGCAGGAGGGCTACTGCGTGTTCTTCAACGATTAATACAGTAAATCAAATCAAGCTCATATCATATATTAAATGATGATGATGGTCGTGGTGGTGGTGGTGGTGGTGGTGGTGTAATGATGCTGCTGCTGCTGCTGCTGATGCTGATGATGACGACGATGACGACGACGACGATGATGATGATTGTAAAACCAATGATATCATATCATCAATGTTTATGATTACAAAATGCAAAATAACAGACACCGGATGGCAACAGTATTCAACACAATTATTTACCTTTTTTTTTTGTTTTTTGTATCCAGTCAGAAACGATAAACAAATAACAACAGCTGATGTTAACCATAAAGTGTCGCAAGAACTTCTTTGCAGAGAGTCAAGGTTCTGTTTACCCCCTTTCGACCCCAGGCTGGCAACACAGTTGAGTTACCCGGAACAGGTGAACAGGACATGTTATAAAACAGATCACTGACCTGCCGGCTGACTGCTAAATGATTGCTGTGTCACTCGCTGTATCAATGATGACGTGGCCAGAACACAGAGCAGGATATTTGCCTTCAGTTCCATGTTTATGTTTTTATCCCTGTGCACCCAGAGTACATTATTTTAGAATGCAAAATCAGCGTTAAAGCCGTTGAGATATTTTGTTGGTTAGTTAGTTGGCTGTTATCGAGGGACAAAAATACGATTACAGAGAGCAGGGCAACGAGCACACCCCCCCCCCCCCCCCCCCCCCCCCCCGCCTCAAGCTGAGCATCGGATGCTAAGGCAGAGTATCGACAATAAGAAATTACAGTTAAAAAAAAATCTTCAGAATGAAAATTTTAGAGGAAAAAGGTCAGATTCAATACCAAAAAATGTAAGGTCGCCACATTCATGTAATAGTCATTTTGCCATTTTGTTAAACCATTTTCCTCATCGTGCACCGGTGTGCCTGTGTCGGAATACACAGGCAATTTACAAACAAAACAAAAAAAAAGAAAAAAAAAGAAGAGAGTTTTCAGTCACCGACTGATTTCTCTTTGCCTCTCTCTGTAAACATACAAAGAAGATGAAAGTTAATTGATCAATCCCCAAACTCAGCATGGAAGTTTCACAAGGGAATTATTATTTAAAAGCAAATTAACGAGGGGGGAAAAAACACCACTTATACATAGCAATGATACACGGCGAGTAAAACAATTGAATTCAAAATAAAAGAAGAAAAAAGAAAAGGCAGGCTAAGAAAAAGAAGAAGAAGAAGAGAAAGAAGCAGCAGTCTGTGCACTTACCAGTTCTATACCTGCAGATCTAGAAAACAGTAGTCTTCTCCTTCAGTGTTCTCGGCCTCTTCTGGTCATCCGGACAAACACTAAATGCCACAGAACCGCCGGTTTTAACTGCTTAAAACTGTTTGAATGCGACCGGTGGTAGGCACAAAAAGTTCATGCTCTAATCAGGATGTGAACCCCGAGAAATCCCCACCCAGACGTGAATACCATAATTGAGGTGGACAAAGCACATCCTTGATCTTATGTTCTCCTAAGCTTGGGTTGATCTCTTTCTATGCATAAAATCACGTCATTCTGGTTTTGAATGTGTATGTAAAATTAGCTCTCTCTCTCTCTCTCTCTCTCTCTCTCTCTCTCTCACACACACACACACACACACACACACACACACACACACACACACACACACACACACACACACACTACCACCACCACCACAACAACAACAGCAACAACTTCACCAGCGACTCCACCACCACCACCACTACCAAGGTCTTGAAACCATGTCATTCTCTATGTGAAAATTCTTATCATTGTTACGCAGCTGAAAATGTTGCTCATGCATTGATCGTCGGTATTCAATCGTCTATCATATATTCTGTGGATGCCAAATTTACACGTTCATCTTGATGTGTACCTCTTCTTGTTACATGTACTAAGCCGAGGGGGAAAAAAAAACAAAAACAAAAACAAACTAGTACCTCGTCATAACGGTTACAACTGAGTAAGTGAGCTATTAGGTGTAGTGACTCGACTCGACTCGACTTGACATAATTATATTGTTGATTCCGGCCACGGGCTGTTATCACGAGGGTGAACAAAACAGAACAGCAACAATCAAAGGAACGCGCATACATGAACATGAACAACAAGGACATTAAAACTATCAACACCAAGTAAATAGTCAAAATAATCTATATCACACTTGTCACAGCGAGGCGCGGCGTTTGAAAGCAGAAACAAAACAGGAATTTCGCCCAGATGATAATCTTGCCCTCGCAATTGCTTTGCATGATACTGATAAACTGTGTCCGGTCCAAAGGTCCGATGGAGTGATTCAGTGTGTGGCTGATTGTGTGTAATTTCAGTGCATTTTTTGTGTCAGCCAAAACATTCGTTGGTTGGTTGGTTGGCTGGCTGGCTGGCTGGGTGAGCTGGTGAGTTGCATTTAATGAATGGATTGGTGGATGGTGTAGTACGTTAGTGAGTGAGCGAGTGAGTTAGTGCGTTTTGCAACTATAATTTTTTTTGTGCCAAACGGATGGTGTCAGTTCCTGTTGCTGTTGATTCGGCGCAAACTCTGAGTTCACATTTCATCCACTCAAATCTCTCTCTGTTTAAGCTAGCTTTAAATTGGACGTGGTTAATTGTGCGGCACTGCCTCAGGATGCGTGTCTAAACGGCCGTTTCGCTTCAGTGATTTTCACTTGTCATACACGTGTGATCTTCCCTGAAAAGTGAAACTGACCTCCGGCTTGTTTCAGAATATGCGCCCATAAAAATTTACAACAGGATGTTCGTGTACACGTACAAATAAATGAGAGATCTGATAGGGCGGGGTGTCTGACGCCTTAGACTCTGAGTGGGTGTTTGGGTGTTTAACGTCCTTTTCCACCACGTAGGGTGATATCAAAGACGGGGCAACGATGAAAAAGCCAGCACAAATATTTGGCCCCAGCCGGGATCGAACTCACGCCCCGAGCATTAGAAGTCCTACGCTCTATCATTCGACCACCCCGGCTCCCCGCCTTAGACTCTGAACTTGGACAGTACAATACAAACTATGGAAGGAAGTGGCACCAGGAATTAGAAACACAAACAGTCAACGGGAAACAAAGGGTGGTGGATTATTTTGACGTAAATTGGTCTTGTGGTACTGAGGATTAAAAAACAACAACAACAACAAACAAACAAACAAACAAAAATGTGAATGTGACTATGAATGTGGTGATGTCATAATTTCATGTTCGCGGGTTCATTCGGAATTGGATTATTACTACCATTGTAATGAGCGCTTCTACTTTTCGGCTTTTGTAGATACGCTTGAGAAATGTACAGTACCCAGATTCGGGCTTATGACGAAAAAGAATATGTGCCTTCCTTTTATTTTATTTTTTTTAACCGGAGCGGTTTTTTTTTTGGTTTTTTTAAGGGAAACATTTTCCTTTGATTTTATGTGCATTTAAGATATGTTTGAGATCCTAGCAGCCTAGACTTAGTCCAGGTTGACACTGGTCGGGAAAAGTGCACATGGACTAAAAATGTAACACTCGAAACACTTGAAAAAAAATCGTGTGTGTGTGTGTGTGTGTGTGTGTGTGTGTGTGTGTGTGTGTGTGTGTGTGTGTGTGTGTGTGTGTGTGTGTGTGACGCCCCTGTATAACCAAGATTGTTCGTTCGAATGTGACGAGATTATCACACACACACACACACGCACCACACACACACACACACACACACACACACACACACACACACACACACACACACACACACACACACACACACGGTGTTGCAAACCTGTTTCATAACAGAAATGAGTATGTGCAGTTGCAGCGATCTCCGTGGATTTCACGCATTTACTGCAGGGGCGCCGGAAGATGTTGGGGGGAGGGGGGGGGCAGATTCTCAAAGGGGAGGAACGCCAGAGCCAGTGAAAGGAAGGACGTTGCCCCCCGGAGAAAGTGAAAAGCGGGGGGGGGGGGGGGCGGCGTTCAGATGCTGCACAGACAAAAACCTTTCCGAACCAGTGAGCCAGTGAAAGGAAGGACGTTGCCCAAAAAAAGTGAAAAGGGGGGGGGGGGGGAGCGTTCAGATGCTGCGCAAACAAAAACCTTAAAACCTTTAACCTTTACGAACCAGGGAGCCACTGAAAGGAAGGACGTTGCCCAATTGCCCAAAGAAAGTGAAAAGCGGGGGGGGGGGGGGGGGGGGGGGGGGGGGGGGGGGGGGGGGGGGGGGGGGGGGGGGGGGGGGGGGGGGGGGGATTTGACGACTTTCTGCCAAGTCGTTCTGATATTTCATGCAACGGCTAAACTGGGTTCTCTGTTGGGTGGGATGAGGGAGAGAGCAGGAAGAGGGGTAGGGGAGGGGGGGTAGGGGAAGGGAGGGGGGGCAAGTTAGTTAGTTATTTAGGGCTTAACGCCGCGCAAGCAACAGAGGCTAATTCGCGGCAAAGGGAGGGGGGGGGGCAAAACCATGGCTTTGCCCCCCCTCTTGCCATAGTCACCTGATTTTCCAGGGGGGGGGCAAAAAGATACTCAGCTGCCCCCCCCCCCCCCGGTTCCGGCGCCCCTGACTGGAAGGAACACCACTGGAGCTGGCGAAGACTTGGCAGTATAATTAAGTAGGATGGAAAGTAGAGCGGAAAGCAATATCCGGTTGCCAAGACTACGGTGAAATTGACAGAGCATGTATTTATGAATATCAATATGTACATATCGAGAACAGCTGACACAACAGCAACAACAACAAATGAAGAAAATAACTAGAAAAGAAAAGTATACACAAGAAGGAGATAAAATACAAAACAAAACAAAAGAAGAAGAAGAAGATGAAAAACGGTCCCCGAGACTACCGTAAAAAAAAAGTCGTCATAGAATAAATTATGACTATCAGAGGAGGTATACATCAGATTGTGTGTACGCGTATGGGTGTGTCCATTCGCAGCCGACCGCAGTATCATCTCCTGATCTCACATGGATGACAGTCTGGATTCTCGCTCTGAATGATTCCATTGTTTTGACTGACAGCTGAACTGTTTCTTTCAAATGCACACCTGTGACTGATTCCAACAGTGATTATCTCTGACCGTTACTTCATGAAGCCAGTCCATATCCTCCAGGTTTCAAGACTAGGTTGGCCGACCAGTTGCTTCTGGCAGAATTCTGATGTTCGTTCAAAAATATTCTGGCTAACCTTATGCTTTTGATTTTGAGAACCATCTTATATTTGAAACTAATATTATACATGCAGTATTCTCGTATTTCTCTGGACAGAAACCCGTGTGTTCGGTTAGTTTATTATTGTTAAAATTACTTTTTATTTTTGGTGGCTTTTCTCCGGAAAGTCCTGATTTTTGCAAGTACAGTCTACAGTTCAGACACGTACTCTCTGATGCACAGCTTTTTTAAGGACAGCGCCCATGCCATCTCAGGTTTGAGGTAGAATTGTAGGGCTGGAGCATGACCTGAAATTTGCACGACTACAGTCTCCTTATACCCAGTTGGTTCTGATGATCAAGCGACAAGCCTCCAGCTTCTTACAATAAATTGTGTGTGTTTTCTGACATCAAAGCGTGAGCAAAAGTCAGCAAAATACACTACATTTAAAGGATCGTCGTCGACTTCAAGTATGGCAATGGAAGATACCACGGTAGTGTTGAACTCCACTTCCTATAACGACACAACGACTGACAGTGGTGTGTTCACGGCGCCGACAACAGCGACGACAACAGTAAAGGTAGGGGGTTTGCCGATGATGTCTTTGATTCAGCTGTTGACTGGAATCATCATCATTCTCCTGAACAGCGCTACAATGGCAGCCTTCCTAGTAGCTAAGGTTAGTGCATAACATGTATCATCAGAGACAGTGGATAAGAGGGGCTGGTAACCGCCTATAATTTGTTAGTCTCTTCCCCAGTGCATTCGTAATGCATCTAACTTGCTTGATTTTAAAGCCAAATTGAAAACCTTCTTGTTCAGACTGTTCTATGACTAGTTTACTAATAGATCTTACGCCGTACTGAGCCCTCTTGCTGGTGG
Source organism: Batillaria attramentaria (assembly GCA_018292915.2). Classification (NCBI taxonomy): domain Eukaryota; kingdom Metazoa; phylum Mollusca; class Gastropoda; family Batillariidae; genus Batillaria; species Batillaria attramentaria. The sequence continues at coordinate 1,556,107 of JACVVK020000109.1, read as the reverse complement.
AATGGCAGGGTGTGTGTGTGTGTGTGTGTGTGTGTGTGTGTGTGTGTGTGTGTGTGTGTGTGTGTGTGTGTGTGTGTGTGTGTAGTATACTTTTCATATCATTGCCCCCCTGGTCCGTATTGCAAAGTCGAACACGTACTGACTTTTTTGTACGCTGGGTTCTAAAACTTTCCTCTTCAGCAAATAACATTTTGGTCACGTGTTTACTTGCAGGAAGTGCGCAAGAAAGGTAACATTCTGGTGGCCTCGCTGGCCGTAACAGACATCCTGGTGGGGATGTCCCTGGTGGTGGAGTCGGCCAGCTTGCACCCGGATTTGGTCTTCCTCTACCGCACTGACAAGACCAACTGCCTGGCCCGCAGCACAGCCATCCACGTCAGCATCATCTCCTCCATGGTGCACATTCTGGCCATTGCGGCGGACCGCTATCTCTACATCGTCTGGCCTTTCGTCCACATGCGCCTGGCCACTGCGAAGGCGTATGCCGGGCTGATCGCTGCATTGTGGGTCGTCGGGGCGGTGCTGGGCGTCCTTCCCGCCCTTATCAACCAGTTTGATAAATACGGCGTCTGCGACCTGGCTAAGTTCCAGCCAAGAGGCTACCGTGTGATTTTCACGCCGGCCTTCTACTTCTCCTGCCTTCTCGGCGCTTTGGTCTTCTACCTGCTGGTGGCCAACCTAGCGTGGAAGAAGCTTCGGTCCGTGGCTCCGGTCGGCGTAGCTGGGGATGCGGAAGGGAACATCAATTTGGGCCGGAAGCTGAAAGCCATGCGTCAGTCCATCGTCGTGTTCGTCGGTTTCTTCTTCTCCATGTCCGCGCACTTCACCGTCTATATCGTCAATGACGTCAACCCTGTCCCGCATAACGTCCGCATCATGCTTAGCCTGGGAGTCTACCTCAACTCCGGCGTGAATTTCTTCGTGTACTTGGCCTTGAACAGGGAGTTCCGCGCGACCATCTTCAAGTGGCTGAGAAAGATCTGCTGTTGCTAGGACAACAGAGTGGGGCACAACGATGCTGCGGCCTAGTCCATCCCCTGGGCATCACCACAACAACGCTATGGAAAACTTTCATCTAATGCTCTTAATCCGTGCCTCAGAATCAGTCACTTTGGGCACAGGATAGCATCTGAAACCATTGTGGTGACTCTGGATGGCGTATATGTTGTTCTACTTACGTAGAAGCGTACCGTGTACTGAGCAGACGACGTTATTTGGTTGCGGACTGAACACCAACTAGACAGTGCTGATTGGTGGCTATTTTTAGCGACTTTGTCGATCGGCGTGAAGTACGGGTGTGGAAGCGTTAGGTTGAAGAAAGTCATATTTCTCTACTGTTAGTAGCCGCAAGGTCTCGAAAACGGATACAGTGACCAATTAGAACATCTGTTCATTTGGTAAACAGCCTTAGAGCTTTGTAAGCGGCAGCCCTCCCCCCCCCCACCCTCCACACACACACACACACACACACACACACACACACACACACACACACACACACACACACACACACACACACACACACACACACACACACACACACATCCACACACACACACACACACCCTCAGAACTCATTACGAACATAGAGACTTAGAAACTTTAACATCTTGCATGCTATTTGCGAGGGAACGCAAACTTCCATTGATTTACGATTGAGTGTGTGTGTGTGTGTGTGTGTGTGTGTGTGTGTGTGTGTGTGTGTGTGTGTGTGTGTGTGTGTGTGTGTGTGTGTGTGTGTGTTGTTGTTGTTGTTGTTGTTGTTGTTGCTTTTGTTGTTGTTGTTGTTGTTGTTGTTGATCAATTTTGATCGCGATGTGAGAACTTTGAATTGTTTCTGGTCTCTCTGTTAGGCGATACCTGGTGGAAAAGGGACGTTAAATTCCAATTTTCTGAATGCAATTCCAGGAATCTGATGGTACCTAATTCTATTCCACCTTTTCAAACGAAACATTTGCCATGGCAAATCGGCTGTAATCGGATGCCGCGATAGACTGACGAGTGCACTTGGCGATTTCATTTCCGCTAAATCCACTAGATTGCGAACATTCGTGACTTTGAGTGTGACAGAGGCACGACCGTTCGCGGTATCACCGTGCACAATCACGTCAGCAACACCTACAGGTGTTGATAGTTTCTTATGATTGATCAAGATCTGTTAGAAAATGATGGATGCCACATACACACATCGAGAAAAAAAAAAAAAGAAGTAAAAGAAGAAAAGATGAGATTTCATTTACGCGAAGTCCACTACATTGCGAGCTTTCGTGACTTTGAGTGTGACAGAAGCACGTTCGTCCGAGAAGTCACTGTGCCTACAAGTGTTGGTAGCTTCTCATGGCTGATCAAGATCTGTTAGAGGTGTAAATGAATATAATGAAAGTTACACACGAAGCAACATCCAAAGAAGAAATTGAGACCTACACGTAGAGACCTTAGATCTGCTACGCTATAGCGGATCTAGGGTCTTTGCCTGTAGGCACTATCAGTGAGTTCCGCAGCAGCATGGGAAATCAAGTGTTATTGGCATCAAACTCACCGAATAATAATGATTGTGTGTTTTCTTCTATAGCACCTTTCACACTCTATGTGTGTGTATGTGTGTGTGTGTGTGTGTGTGTGTGTGTGTGTGTGTGTGTGTGTGTGTGTGTGTGTGTGTGTGTGTGTGTGTGTGTGTGTGTTTAAGAGAAATATATTGCCGCATGTGAAAGACATTCTCACCGAAACTTTTGACCCAACACACTTTAAAAAAAAAGTAAACGCATCTGTTTTTCTTATACAGATTCTTGATGTGTATTCTTTTCCCTGCAAACGTCCCATGTAGCGGTGCGGAGGCAGTGCAGTAGTGGCAGTGGTAAATTTGCGAATCAAAATCATGAAATTAAAAAATAAAGAAATCAATACGCGCACGGCGCGGAGGAGGCGCGGTGGCTGTGGCGCGGTGCCGCACACGGCAGGAACGCGGAGCGATTCATACACGCAAATGCACCCACGAGTTGTTAGACCTGCGTCCGTGCTGCTCAGTCTCACTATTGTAATCAGTGTAACTGTGAGATGTGTAGTCTGCTTTGCTGCGTATCTGTTTATGGATACTCAATCTCCTAATTTCTCTTACACTGTTACTATGGCTAACAAACCAGGCATACTGTTACGTGTAGCTGTTGAATTATGTTGCAAATCATCGTTGTTTGTTTAGATGGTAATGTGTTTGTGCGCGAATCTTGTTCAGTGAAACAAAATACATGTCACGTGTTTGTAACGAATGTTTATCACGGGTCATGGTTGTTGATATTACTCTCACTCTGTAACAGTGATTATTGTATGCAGTCCCAAACCGCATGGACCTCCACAGAATCATCATACCATCATCCCCATCCTCATCACCATGCATCATAAAAATTACCTGCTCTTCCGAGACCTTCGTGGATTCCACCCATGACTTGGCAGGAACACCACCGGAGCTAACGAAAAGTTCTGACAGGAAAACAAAGTTTGTTTGTTTGTTTGTTTGTAGTGGGTGGGTTCGTTGGTTTGTAGGTTAGTTTGTTAGATGGATGCTTGCCGACTTGTGCCGGCATTTGTACGCAAGCGTTCTGCACACACACACACACACACACACACACACACACACATCCGTGTGAGGACCCTTGTCCTGAAACATCGAGCCGGTAAACAAACGCGTCCAGCCAATGGGAAACCAGGCCACAGGTCACAGTTGAATGGCATGCACGCCCCGAGCGTCTGGCTCTTGAGAACAAGGTCACAATGGTGATTGAAGGGGCCCGAACAAAGAAGACAACCCTACTTTTATCGAGATCATTTCTTCCAAAGTTCCTTACCGAACGCGTTGTCACGCCTCGGTGATTTTTCACCGGGGACGACAATTGAAGGGCATTCAACCGTGTCAAAATTTAAATTCGTGCTGTCCGGGATGGAGTGCTGTTTCCACACAATATTTGTGGGAAGAAATGGAGACATTATTATATCAAAGAAATTGGTCAGTTTTTAAAGAATTTGTTTTTAACTTCTCACTGTGTTTTTATTTTGTTATGAGTTTCTTAGCAGCGGTCCTGTTGTTACTCATTTCATCATCCGACCTTTAGCCAACGGTGTAAAGGTAAAAATTAAACAGTCGCTTTCAAAATGCAAACCAAATATATGTCTGTAGTTATGTATTTTACTCGTAAAGAGTGGGTGGGTGGGTGTTTTGGAGTTTAACTTCCTTTTCCACTCGTGAAGTAGCACAAGGACATCTCCAGATACTATATGAAAGTGTTGGCGTTTAGTCTAAATTAGACATGGTTCTTGTTTTTAGAGTGTTTCTTGTTTTGTTGTTGTTGTTCTTGTTGTTGTTGTTGTTGTTTTGCTTCGTTCTTTGTTTTGTTGTTGTTTTTGTTGTTGTTGTTGTTTGTTTTTTTTTTGGGGGGGGTTGGGGGGGGGGGAAAAAAATTATTTCTGATTCTTCCATTCAACGTATCCCTTTTTTCTTGGGGTGGGGGGTGGGGGGGGGTAGCCTAATATGTGCACAGAAGTTTCTTTGATAGATTTTCTATTGATCTCCTATGAAAGAACAACAGAGTTGTGATCTACCCATGTGGTTACGGGTATGTTAGCTATCAAAAACGAGAATCGACTGTATTTATCTTAATGACTATTGTTTTAGTTTATTCATCCCGGAGTGTTATCTTAGAGTGTGTGTAACAGTATGGGAGACAGTATTAAGACTGTGGCTGAGCGCGTGCGTGTGTGTGTGTGTGTGTGTGTGTGTGTGTGTGTGTGTGTGTGTGTGTGTGTTCCTTTCAGTTCAACTCCACTTAGTGGTGTTCTTGTGATCATGTTGACTGCCTTGTGTTTGTGTGTGAACTTAGGTGGCAATTTTTTCTCTCTCTTGGGATTAATGAAGTACTTGGGTGTTTTTCTTTGATGGGATTTGATTTGTTTACGGGCCTCACTTTCACACATACCTTACAGCTTATAGCCTTACAATGATAATTGGTATCTAACCTCCCCACCACAAGAGTGATGAGGGAATACACGCCCAGACTCTTTCTAAGCAGTTGAGTTTATTACCACCAGGCATCAGACTCTTTCTCAGTAGCTTAGTGTTTGACCCCCGGACACCGTGTAGTCAAGCACAGGACAGTTGACACTTCACTCTTCTGAACCCGGCTCTCCCCGCCATGCGAAATTCAACCCGGAGCTAGGAGCGAGGAAAAGATGACTAAAATGGAATGTTGTCAACCCGCGCGCGACGACCGAGGTTCACCCAACTGTATCCAAGTGCCTTTCCTGAACACACCGTTTATAATGGGTATGTACCGCACAGTCGTGGCCATCCGAAAAGTTGGACTGCCAAGTCCGTGTTACGGCGGGTTGACTCACTCGGAGATTCTCACACAGTCGTTATGTTGTAACTGTCCGATAGCGGGCATTTGTGCCGTAACAATGTGGCCCTGTTAGTTCTTGTGTGAATTCCGAACATTTAGAGGGTGGACGTGACAGTGTCTAACTGGAGTTCGCGTGCTGGCCAAGTCCAGGAGGTTTTCGCAGTTCAATGTCAGTGCATCGCATCATCGAGTGAGGTAAGTTTTGAACATATGGGTGCGTTGTCGTGCTATGTTATGACAGAGAAATGTCAGAAGATTCTGTGTTCACAAGCAAGGAATTTTATTCTTCTTGTTGTCCACTGTTGCCTGTGCGAAATTGAACAGATTGTTGTTGTTGTTGTTGTTGTTCATTATCATTGACACTGGCTTCCTCTGTGCTTGTTAGCGTACACGTACAAGTGTGACTTTGAACACACACACACACACACACACACACACACACACACACACACACACACACACACACACACACACACACACACACACACACCACGAACACTTATTCAATCCAGCCAGGAAATGTTTTGTACTCTTCTAGTTTCACGTAACAGGTTTTCTGGTGCACAAGGTTTGTATTCGCTGTTTCTTTCTTTCTTTCTTCTAGCGTTCGAATCTTTCAGGAAATTTGGACAGCCTCTCCGAGGCACCCCCATCTGTTTTCATTTGTCTCGGTGTTTCTTCTTTTTGGCGGCCTTGGTTGTGTAAATTATGGTGAAAAGC
>JACVVK020000109.1:1522500-1542500 GCA_018292915.2 Batillaria attramentaria | reverse complement strand
AAACGAGAGTGAAGCGGGTTGTTGCCGAGGGCGAACCCTTGTCCTTCCAGTGTGGAGTAACGCAGGTGGATGTCGTGTCCCATCCTTGCTCGGATCCCCTACCTTTTGTCTGCGTGAAGCCTGCTTTACCCGTATTCTCTCAAGCTCTTGGACAAGGTATCCTCTCTCTCTCTCTCTCTCTCTCACTCTCTCTCTCTCCCCGACCTCTCTCTCTCTCTCTCTCTGATCTCCCTCTCCCTCTCTCTCTCTCTCTCTCTCTCGTCGTCGTCCTCTTGTGCTGGTCTATCCAGCAGACAGAATAAGTTAATAGTCACTGACCCATTTTTTTGATACGAGTACTCTCTCTCTCTATCAAAAAAAAAAAAAAAATCTGGAAGCTTGTGGAATCTCTCCCCCCCCCCCACACACACACACCCACCCACCCCCACTCCCATCCTTGTCGTCAGAACTGGTAAAATCCTTTCAGGATTGTCATTTACAAAAAAAAAAAAAAAAAAACCCTGAAGACGATCATGATTCCCGACATTTTTTTCCACAGTGGAACAGATATGCGAGCCCGATGAACTCGGCAGCTACAAACTGTCGCGATGCATCAGCTACGGCAAAGAGAGAGTCAACTATACCACTGCGCAATCGCGGTGCCACGACAAGGGAGCTGACGCAGGCAGATCCAGAACTTTGTATCGTTCTTCCAACACCCAGTCACAGCGTTTCCTCAACAGGCTCGTCTTCATGGCGATCATGAGAGCGGAGTGTAAGGCTTTTATACCTGTAATTCCTCAATTTATTATGGCCTCAACGATTTTTGAACGCCTCATTATTAAACTACAACCTTTTCCATCACATTGATACCTTTTACCACAAATTTGATACGTAGTGGGAAGGTGGGAGATACAGACTGCTGGAATTAACTCCAACATGTGTGACCACAACGCGATAAAAATGGTCATAATATCCACATACAGCGTCGTCTCAGTGGCATCGACCCTACACGCCCCCCCCCCCCCACACACACACACATACGCGCACGCGCACACACACACACACACACACACACACACACACACACACACACACACACACACACACACACACACACACACACACACACACACACACACACACACACACACACACACACACACACACCTCCCTTTCCCCTATCGTAAGGTCGAAATATCCAAAACAGCATCATTTCACTAAAAAAAAAAAAAAAAAAGTCAAATCTTCGAAAGTGACAATCTTTGTCTGAATCTTAGATGTAATCTAGTTACATGAAAAAGGATAAACAAAATCGAGAGTGCTTTTCTCACTTGCGTTTATAGCCAGAAAGGAAGAAATTGGCCTTCCCCCGGACACAATGGCGTGGGTGGAAGGTTCTGACAGAGGAGAGTGCCCTGCGTTATTTATGGGCGGACAAGGTGATGTAGACAGTGTGTCTTGGGACTGCAGTGCTCAACTTCCCTTGTACATCTGTCAGCATAAGGCTAACCGCAAAGGTACGTGTGGTGTGGTGTGGTGTGGTGTGGTGTGGTGTGGTGTGGTGTGGTGTGGTGTGTGGTGTGGTGTGGTGTGGTGTGGTGTGGTGTGTGGTGTGGTGTGGTGTGTGGTGTGGTGTGTGGTGCGGTGCGGTGCGGTGCGGTGCGGTGTGGTGTGTGGTGTGGTGCGGTGCGGTGTGGTGTGTGTGTGTGTGTGTGTGTGTGTGTGTGTGTGTGTGTGTGTGTGTGTGTTACGGGGCATACATTTAACCCAGTCAACTATTCCGTTAGCCGTGAGGGACGTTTGGAAGAGTGTTAGAAGTCTTGATGCCTAACGAGATGGGTAGATCACAAGGGACATGACTCTTTTCAGCACTTAGATTCCGCGATGGTTCACCGGATTTAGTTGCATAGAGTGTGTGTATTGGAAAGAAAGTTGGAGAGATAGGTTTGGGTGAAAGGGGGGGGGGGAGGGGGGGTTAGGATAGTCGATAACGGAAAAGCTTTGGGGAAGGGAAAGTAGCAGAGCGATTCGACAACGACAACAACAGAAACAACGACAACAACAACCATCCAACCAACCAAACGAACAAACGGGCAAAGGAAAGGCGGGCGAATAATTTTGATGCAATGAATTTTTTTCATTGTTGTGCTTCAGAACCATCCTCCCTGGAACTGACCTACCGCGCCTCTTCCGGCGACATCCCGGTAGATCTCAAGGCCGAGGCTATACCATCAACCACCGATACACAATTGTCCATCCCGTACGAAATGGCCGTGTTTGCGTCAAACGATATGTTCTATTTGACCTGCAGTTACAGGGGCGGCCTTGTGCCCGAAATCCAGAACATGACGGTGGTAAAGAGAGGATTCACGTTGAAAAGTTTTCCATCCCCTGACCAGCTGCCTGTGCTAGCGAAACGCCAGGCCGAGTTTCCTGCGAATGCTACAGAGAAGGTGGACACTTTAGAAGTGACGGCCAGGGATTGGAAAAATTTCTTCTGGGGAGACGACAGTTTAGGGAACTTGGCGGATTACTACTGGTGCGAAGTGAACGATCTCAAGACAGGGAAAGTACACCGATCCAATCGTCTGTTTCTCCGAGTCCAAGGTGGGTACCGGTGTAGCACGACAAACCTATTCCCGCGGGTGATTTACTCCGAGTAAAATTAATATCGTATGAATTTTTTTTACTCTGGAGTACAAACCTATGACGACAGATGTACTCCTCAAGCCAAAGGATTACTTCTGTCGTAGGAGATATTTTTTTTACTCCGGAGTAAGAATTTCTTTCACGATATTATTATTCCTTATTTTTATTCAGGAGTAAATTCCTTGGGGGTAAATTTTTCATTCTACACCGCTCATATAAACATGGATATATTCGTTCTAATCTGAATGAAATGAAGTTCGTTTTGTCGTTTGTCGTTTAGTTTTTGTTTGTTCAGTTTGTTTATTTGTCTGGCCAAGGAGCTGAAAAATATGAAGGTGCAATTGGAGGGGGGTGCTTTGGAGGGGTAAAAACATAGGTAGGGGTGGAAACAGGTGGGCTAACAGCAAGTGAAGATGTCAAACTTTCATGATGACCAGGTTTTGTGCCATTCTTATTTACGAAAAGTGTCCATCAAAACCCAGCGTTTACAAGAACATCTACTCTGAAAGAAAGGTTCACCTCATAGAACGGTCCTTGCAAAAGATTGTTGTGCCCTCAACTTCTAACCATTCTGCCCCTATCAACCGTCGCGCACCTTGCGTTCCGCTAGCGAAACACTTTTCAAAATTCTGAACCGTAACATGAAAGCTGTTGGAGAGCGCTCAATCAGCTTCTTGGCCCCGACTGTCTGGAACTTTTCGCCAGTCCAACTCCGCCTTCAGCCATCAGTGCTCCTGTTTCGATCTCATCTGAAGACCTTTCTCTTCCGTCAAGCTTTTGTTGGTTAAGTTTTGTTGATTCTGTTTGTGGGTATCATGAGTCGTCTAATGTCGCTGCATCTGCCAAATAGGATGTTAGAGTGGGTGCAAATAGTGTGTGTGTGTGTGTGTGTGTGTGTGTGTGTGTGTGTGTGTGTGTGTGTGTGTGTGTGTGTGTGTGTGTGTGTGTGTGTGCTTTAAGCGCTTCGAGTCTTTGAAACTTGGAGAGCAGCGCTCTATAATCGTACGTACGTACGTACGTACGTACGTACGTACGTATGTATGTATGTATGTATGTATGTATGTGCGTCTGTGTGTATGTATGTATGTAGGTACGTAGGTACGTACCTACGTATTATTATTATTATTATTATCATTATTATTATTTGTACCTTTTATTTTTCTTCTAGGAATGCAGATTTACACCGCCACCATGGTATTGAACACGACAGAATTCGAAAGGCAGGAACTGATCCTCTACTCTTTGACCGGTTACGACAGTGCCAGACAGGTTTCCCGTCTTCAGCAACGCATGGTCAACGCAACACTTTATGCGTACCGATGGCTGCGTTTCCGACCCGACCTGTCGGAACCTAACAGGTACCAGCTCGTTTACATTCGTGTGTGGTTTGTTGCTGTTTTTGTTGCACACACACACACACACACACACACACACACACACACACACACACACACACACACACACACACACAAAAACCTCTCAGTTGAAAACAGCCCCCCCAAAAAAGTGAGAGAAAAAAAACCAGTGAAATCTACGCGGTTGTGGCTGTGTCTGTCTTCCACTGTATGTCCCTTCAAATCACATCCCGGGCCAAATATTTGTTTTGGCCTATATCCCGTTGTCCCCTCTTTGATATAATAATAATAATAATAATACCACCACTACTACTACTACTACTACTACTACTACTATATTACACTTGTAGAGCGCGGAGTTCTGCTTAGAAAAGCACTCAATGCGCTTTTTGCTCACGCATACACACAACATTCACATGCACATATTTATACACATCAATACAGGCGGTGAAGTTTATACTTAAAGATTAAAAGCCAGCTTGAAAAGATGTGTTTTGAGTTGTGCTTTAAACTGTAGGAGGGGAGGGATGTTTCTCAGAGAAGGTGGCAAGGAGGATATCACCCTTACATGGTGGAAAAGGACGTTAAACTCCCGAACGCCCACCATCCCTCACTTCAGATTACATCACTCGGAGGTTTTGTATCGTTTCAGCACGTCCACAGTGGCCGATTTCTACGTTTTCAAAAGAGAAGTAACCACACAGGATGCATTCAAACCCACAAACTGGACCATCGCCAGCACTGCAAGCATACTCAGCAATGACTTTCGCCGGAACCTGGACACACGTCTCTTCTCCGTCAGGTCGCTGACAGTGAGAAGTCTTGGTAAGACTTTTTGTCTCTGTGTAGTACCTTGTTTTCTTTACCTGAGTATGCATGTATATTCACTCAAACGCCGTGTGGTCGACAGAATTCGAGTGACTCCTCTGGTCTGTTGAGTAAGCAAACTGTCTATAGTTTATAAACCGTTGATGCCCAACAAACCAGGGGAGACAACTACCGCTGAAGAAATCAGCCGAGATGAGTTACCCGTTGGTTGTGATCAACGTGGCTTAGTACGTGTATAATTTTGTGCTTAGTGTCGATTCATTTCTACTACTGCTACTGCTACTACTACAACTACTACTACTACTATTGCTGCTGCTGCCGCTAATCACCTACTTTTGTTGGTAGATGCTATTAACTGGCAGTGACACTGTGCTTTTCAATTACAGACATCTGCCCGTACAGGACCGTGTACGATCCAATTTCCAACAGGAGTTACGAAATTCCTGACACGCCTCTCGGAACTTCCTACACCAGTCGGCTCATTTGTTTGTCTAGTAAGTGTTGCGCAATGCAAACGTGGTAATGGTGCTTGCGTTTGTGTGTGTGTGTGTGTGTGTGTGTGTGTGTGTGTGTGTGTGTGTGTGTGTGTGTGTTAGTATAGCTCAGTTGGTATAGTTCGCCCGTTAGGGGGTGCAAATGTATGCCAGTCAAATCCGTCGATGTTTCGGCATAAAGTAAAGTCGTAGAACGAAGTCAGCGGCCACGTGACTTCACCTCGCCAGACCCCGGAGTACATTTGCACCCCCTCCCGCGTTGCAGGGATACAGTCGCCCCCGTTAGTGGACGACTGGAGTTTATTTTTCCCTCCTGCGCATGCCTGGTATACGTTTTCACCCCCTAACGGGCGAACTATACCATCTGAGCGGTGCGCAGCAGGTTATAACAGTGTATTTCCTATTTTGTCTGTATTTGTATCACAGTCCATATGGTCAAACCTGAACTTCACAATCAACACATACTACATCTAAATCTAACACAAGAGAAAACAAATCCTAGGCAATAAAAAGAATTCAAGCCGAACAAGAATGTACCAGAAACAAACTATGTACATTTTCTTTAACAAATCAATTTATACACAAGAGCCAGAAGTAAGATCAGTCTCGCACTTTTGAGTCGACGCTTATTAATTTATGCGAATTCACATCCGCAGATGGGTTACCGTACGTGACGCTGAAGTGCGTCGGTGATAAGCTGTACGGAGCCAGGTGGGCGAGGTTCGAACCCAACAGTGGTTGCGACTTTGCGAATGCCAGCTCATCACCAGTCAGCGACACCCTCAAGGGAATATCACTGGTAGGGAGGGATTCGACCCGCCTTTAACTCAATTTCTACTATGTGAGTCTGGGGTTGTGCATTAGTGGGGGGAGCCGGGATGGCCGAATGGTAGAGCACTGGACTCTCAATGCTCGGGTCGTGAGTTCGAATCCCGGCTGGGGCCAAATCTTTGTGCTGGCCTTTCACTCGGTGCCCCGTCTTTGATATCACCCATACGCGGTGTAAAAAGACGTTAAACTCCCAAACACGCCACGCCACGCCGTGCATTAGTGGCCTCACACACAAAAAATCATAATTAATTCGGTATGGATTTAAATGTGGCTCAGTGTGAGTGCTGCACTTTGATTATACTCATGATTGCTGCAGTACGAGCCGTTAAAAAACTTGTTTTAAACTGCTGTTGTAATAGCGCCGGGAGCTTCTACAGAAGGACGGGCGTCACATTCAAATGAAACATAATTATTACATTGGAATGAGTTTAATGATTATCATTATTATTCCACAGTCGGACATCAACAATGAGACAATAGTGGAGACGGTGAACGAGACAGTAGTAACGATTGCCGGTCTCAAGGTTCTGGAGCCTGTCGACGTGCTCTACATAGCTGACATCCTGCAAAAGGCAACAGACGAAGAAATCTCTCCTGAGGTGTGTGCGTGTAGTTATATATATATAATATGTCTTTATTTCTTCTTTTTCTCCGTGCTTGGGTAGGTAACCTAGAAAAAGGCTTGAAAAGCGCTGGTCTAATTCACCGTGTGGTGGAAGAGTTACCTCTTTTCCTACCAAGAAGGGTTGTGCACCAGTGGCCCTACTAAAAAAAATCATAATTAATTTATGTCTGTGTGGATTTTAAGTTGGCTAGGTGGGAGTGTAGGACTTTGATTGTACTCGTGTTTGCTGCAATAAGAGCTGTCAAGAAACCGTTAATCTTGCCTGATTTTCGCAAACAGGGCCAAAACCGAAAAAGAGCCAAAAACTTGGGATACTCGTGCGGTACAAAATGTGTTTAAGCTGTTTTTAAGCTTATCTTACACATAACATCTTCCTAACTCGGAAAACCATTGAGACGAATCATGCTAGTTTGCACAAGTATCTGCTACGTTCGTCATCCCAGTTTTCCTGTGTTTTTCGTCTGTTTGAGTTCTTTCAAATGCTGTTTATAATATGGTACTTTTGTGATTGTCAGACTGGGAGACAGATTCTGGGGATCATCAACACTGTGAACCAGCTGGACGATATCACACTTGGGGAATCGCAAGATCTTGGCAACGCCACTAACAGGTACATGTATAGTGGTGTGACATGCACTCTGGTTGGAAATACTTGACATTTCGGCATACCCATAACATGTCATTGTTTTTGTTTCATTCATATCTTACCATAATACAAAATGCCTCACACCGTGCTATGCGGTATCTGACTGTATCGTACGATATCATACCATACCATACCATACCATACCATACCATACCATACCATTCCATGCAAGGCCATGACATGCCATGCCATACCATGTCATGCCGTATTCACCAGTAAATGCATCCAGTTATCTGTTGTTGTTGTTGTTGTTGTTGTTATTGTAGGTGGATACACTCCTCCTTTTCAGTCCACCAGTATAGTATCTAGTATAATAGCACAACATAATTTTGAAATGGAAGTATTATCATGTACACTCACTTTACTGGCCCGGCTCTATGCATGTTGCAAGTTCTCTGCATCAGTTCCAATTCTGACGTCTACTTCAATGCAGACTTATCAAGGCGGTGGACAAGCTAGGGGACAGTATTTCACTGGGTGACAAACCGAACCTGCGACTGGTGACCGATTCGACAGCTCTGGAGGTCTGGAACATTTCACATTTCCAGAACGGTGAAGGCGACATCATCATCGGTCTGGAGCTGAGGCTAGACGGCGGAGAGCCGGTGAAGGCTCTGGAATCGGATGACCTGGTTTCTCTCTTCGAGTCTGGCAATCTGACGTACAAAGCGACAGACGCCGCCATCTTCCTCCCGAAACAGTTCGTGAGAAACGTAACGCAAGGTGAGTATATACACTGCGAACCGGTGTCGTTGTCTTTTGGAAGGGGGGAGGGGTGGGGGGAGGTGGGAGGTTGGGGGTTGGAGGAGTTACATCGGTCGTAAGAGTTTTGACAGTCGGCTGGGGAAGTTATGAGAAGTTTCCACCCTGAAGCTCTGTTAGAAATTCTAATCGACTCTCTCTCTCTCTCTCTCTCTCTCTCTCTCTCTCTCTCTCTCTCTCTCTCTTTTTTTTCAATACCCTTTAATGTAGAATAGCAGGACAGTATGTAAGATAGGCAGCAATGCCTAATTGCTCTATCCTGAATAAAAAACGTTTCATCATCTCTCTCTCTGCGCTCGCACTAGCACTGCCACTAGACATTGTTTACTGCAGCAGTGTTTGAATCAACTAGTCAAATCGTACCACATGTCTTCATAGCCACGAACTAGTCCTAGATGCTCGCGCGACTTAATCGCCGCCTCAACACTTAATGAACTCAATTCCTACCAAGTAAGTTTGAGGTTGTGCACCAGTGCCCTCAATAAAAACACATAAGTAATTTATATGCGGTTAAAAATTTGGCTTAGTTAGAGTATTACACTTTGATTATACTGGTGTTTGTTGCAATGAGAGCCGTCAAGGAAACGTTAATCCTGCCTGATTTTCGCATACAGGGCCATTACAGTACGTGTGATACTCGTGCGCGGTACGAAATGTGTTATTTAAATGTTGCATTTTAAGTGTTATGGCGTTTTAATTGTAGATCATAAAGACATAGGAATTTCAGCAGTCATTCGCAATTTGTAGACATGAACGTCGTGAGTGTGGTTTCAGACCAAATTCATTGCACGTCTGTTTGCTTTCAGGTAAAGATGCGAAACTGGCAATGAGCGTCTACACCTCAACGGCACTTTTCAGGAAAGGACGACTGTACAATGGCTCAGAGGAGTCCAGCAGAAACCTGACACTCAACAGCAAGGTCATCTCGGCAAAGATCTCAGTCAACGGGGTTCCGATATCTGACTTATATCCCTACCTAGTCACCACTGTGTATCTTCCATTTATTGTGAGTTTTCTGTTCTCTTGTTTCCAGAACACCTTCTAGTTAGTTAGTAAGTTAGTTATTGAAATACTTAGATGGCTTTTGTTTTTTACTCAGTTTTGTTTAGACGAGAATGTTTTTGTTTTGTTATTGTTGTTGTTTTAAAGAAGGCGCTAGCACACACAGTGCCTGTTTAACAGAAGAACATCGTAATGGCCGTGCGACCTAAATACATTAATGTGCGGGCTTGATGAACAGAAATCAAACCTGCCTGACATGAAAATGAAAATAAATCACCTTTTGTTTTAGTTTTTTCACTCTATTTTATTAACTTCGTTTTAAGCTTGACTTCCCCAGCTACAATTAATTGTCGTTAGTTCTGTTGTTGTTGTTGTTGCTGTTGTTGTTTGACTGCTGAGATTCAACGAACGATTAAAAACAGTTAAAATTAATCCACTCAAGACACATTTTGAACCCTAGAAAGGGCAAAGAATTTCCTCGGGCTAGTGAAACGTACCAATCTGGTTTGTTGTACACAGGAAACACCAGAGCAGTCTCGCCCACAGGACACCACCTGCGTGTTCTGGGACCTGGAGGGGGCCGGGGGAACGGGGGCGTGGTCAGGTGATGGGTGTCGCTACCAGCAGACTTTTCAGGGCAGGGACGTCTGTGTGTGTGATCACCTGACCAACTTTGCTGTGCTTGTGGTGAGTAGGCTTGTCGTTATTTGCATGTATATTTAAGCGTGTCGTTTATTTGATCCGGGCGGACAACAGGCATTTCAAAAGTGCTTAACTACAGATCCGCTGAAGATATTTGGCAGCTTTCAGAGTCATTCTGTCATTCAGTCACTCATTCGCTTTTAGACATGGTCAAACAAATATCCAGTTTCGATTTTATTTTATTTTATTTTATTTTATTTTATTGCGGAAAAACTTTATATCTAAACAGATGTATATCATTGGGACAAAATAATTCTAGATTGATATGTCTGGCTCAGTAAGTGGCCTTGCAGCATCCACCCGCTCAAAATCTTACTACCACTTTATTCATTGTTAGTTTGCTAAGTGCTATGCTTGAGCTTTTCTCTCATTTGTCATACTACTCCATGTGTTTCACGAGTGATCATACATGCCTAAATAGTTTATAACTACTAAGGCTGAAACGTCCATGCCTGTTCGCCTTCACCTTGTCTGTACATGTCTGTTCATACAAAAAATCCAGATATTAAATTACACACGAAAAGAATTATCATTGGTACTAGATGGATCTTTTCCACATTTATTTACTTTTTCGCTTCGTATCTATTCTGTTGTTGATTATCTGTGTAGGATCTTTACGGACAGGCAGAACTGCCCCAGGAGCATCAGTTTGCCCTGACTATCATCACCATCATCGGCCTGTGTCTCTCCATCGCCGGTCTCTCCATCACGATCATCTCGTTCCTTCTCATAAAGTTAGTATAACGTTGTGGAGGTCTTCTGCACTGGTATTGTAATTCTGTATGTGACAACAGTTGGTAGGTGGGTTAACGTTGGTTGGTTATATTTATTTGGTTTTGGGTGTTTAACGTTCTGCCATCAAGAAAGGGTGACATCACAAACGCGACGAGGGGGCAAAACTAGTAGAAATTGCAGCTCTCAGCCAGGGGTCGAACTCATGTTTCAAGCATTGACAGACTAACAGTCTACCAGATGGGCTATCCCGGATTGCCTAGATGCTTGGAGCTCATCCCCCTTCCTCCACCACGACCACCACCACCACCGCCAGTGTTAATGCTCAGAAAAGGTTTGATCGGGTTCTTAATTGACGACATGCTGGTCCTCGGATCAGCCCTGTTCACCCAACAGAAAACCCGCACCCTACAAACCCCACAATCTACCCTCCTCCCCACTCCCCCCCCCCACACACACACACGCACGCACACACACGATGCCTACGACAATTTACGTTGTTGTTCTTGTTGCTGGTTTCGTTGTTGTTGTTGTTAATTCATGTCTTTGTGTTCTTCAGGAAGCTTCGTCAGGGTAGACCCCAGCAGACCCTGTTCAATCTGGCGCTGGCTATGCTGGCCTCATGGATTGTCTTCCTTGCCGGCTTCACGCGTGTGGAGAATCATGTGGGTTGTGTGGCCGTGGCGGCGCTGCTGCACTACTTCATCCTGGCCTCCTTCATGTGGATGTTGATGGAGGGAATCCTGCAGTATCTGCTGTTTGTCAAGGTGTTTGGCACGGAGTTTGATAACTACATGCTGAAGACGGGCATTCCAGCCTGGGGTACGTGATGTGATCTCAGTTTGTTTCAAGGCCAAGGCTTTTGCAGAACAGTATGCGATGTACGCAGGAAGACATACCATACACACAAGCTGCAGGAAAGAGACTATGTGAACCTAATAGTCCACAGGCTCCTAAGTACAAATTTCTTAGGGTTTTCAATCCAATCCAATCCAATGACCACGTATAAAGCACTTTTTTAAAATTTCTTTTTCCAGTTTGGCCCTGTATGCGAAAATCAGGCAAGATTAAAGGTTCCTTTATGGCTCTTACTGCAGCAAACACGAATATAATAATAATAATAATAATTTATTATTATTAATATAAGCAAAATGCAACACGCCCACTAAGCCAAATTCAAATCAGTGCAATAAATTAATCATGATTGTTTTTAGTGAGGCCACTGGTGCGCAACCCTAAACTTACTGGTAGGAACTGAGTAAAAAAAAAATATGCAGGAGAGAAGAGGAAGAGGAAGGTTTTCTGGTTTTGAGCTGTCAGTCAGTCTGAGTGGGGAAAAAGTTCCACAGAGTGTGGGCATCATTCTATTCTCAGGACTCAGGTCCAGTAGAAGAAAGTCCGTCGATCCAACATCTAGTTGTCATCATGTTTTGCTTTCTGTCTGCAGGTATTCCGCTCATCCCTGTGATCGTTGTTCTGGGCATTGACACCGACATGTATCGTGGTGGCGACCAGTAGTGAGTACAGTGAATTCCAGACGGCTGTTTCTTTCTCATCAATGCTACTGTGATTCTAGAAGAAGCAACCAAAACTTGTTGCACTGGCTTGAAGATCTTAATGTGTACAATATGAATTTCATTCCAGTCGTAAGACGAAAACTTTAAAAAGTAACTCACACAAGAAATAAACACACACGCACGCACGTACACACACACACACACACACACACACACACACACACACACACACACACACACACACACACACACACACACACACACACACAATGAAGAGGGAGAAATTCTGCCTCTTTAACCCAGTTCCTATCAAGTAAGTTTGGAATTGTGCACAGTGGCCTCACAAAAAATAAATCACAATTTATTTTTGTCTGTATGGATTTAAATTTGGCTCAGTGGGAGTGTTGCACTTTGATTATACTCGTGTTTGGTGCAGTATGAGCCGTTAGGGAACAGTTAATCTTTCCTGATTTTTACATACATGGCCCAAACCGAAAAAGAGCCAAAACCGTGGGATACTTGAGCGCCGTACGAAATGTGTCAGTTGTAATTTCTTATTTGTATTATTAGTATGGTAAAATTTGATTCTACACACAATAGAAGCATACATGGTGTTTGTGTGTGAAGCTGCTGGATGTCTCTCACGCCGTTCTACTACGCCTTCCTGCTGCCAGTGTGTGCCGTCATGCTGGCCAACATCGTCATCTACATCATGGTCGTCGTCGCCATATGCCGTCGTCGGGATATGACGTCACATGCAAACAGAAGCGGAGCAAGTCAGAGGGTCATTGGTATCCGTGCTTCCATTGCCTGCTTTGTCGTTCTCGGTACGTTTAGTCGCCGTTGCCTTGTTTACAGTAACTTAGGAGAGAAGCGGTTAAGCATCATACCGTTGTGAAAGGAAATTGTTCATAATTCTGAAGTTGTAATACTATACATTGTACGTTCTATGGAGGCTGTTAACTGCACGGTAGTTGCGTTGCAATTTGCGGATTTGGAGAGGAGTAACGAGCAGGAAATGTGGGACCTCAGGCTAGCCATGGTTGACACACGGTCGTGAATGATATGACCCTTTCTTATAGTTTGTAGTACGAAATCAGAATCGACCCATACTTTAGGGGGGCCCGGATAACCGAATGGTAGCGCGTTGGACTGTCACTGCTCGAGTTTTAGGTTCGAATCCCGACTGCGAGCCAAACGTTCACACTGGTTGTGTCTTCGTTGTCCCATCTTTGATATCCTCCGTACGTGGTAGAAAAGAACATCTGAAAACCCTAAAACAAACATCCAATCAATTGACCTATATCTTATCACGCCATGCTGTCTGTACAGGCTTGAGCTGGGTTTTCGCCTTCTTCGCCGTGGAGGACGCCCGCGTGGTGTTCCAGTACTTGTTCACCATCACCAGCACCATCCAGGGATTCCTCATTTTCCTCATCTTCACCGCGCGAGACCCACAGGTGCGCGCCTTCTGGAAGGCCAAGTGCTGCGGGAAGACGAAGGGAGGGGAGAAGTCAGGTGACCGGGCGCACGTGCAAGGTCAGAGGTCCCACACCGGGTCGGACGAGTACCCGCTGAACCGCTCCAACCAGTCCAGCAGCACCGATGACCCGCGCTACTACCACAGCAGAAGAACATCACCCACGACTCTCCCGTCTCCCAGTGGCAGTGCCTACAGCAGGGGAACTTACGGGAACGGCCATGGAGATGGTTATGAGACTGGTTACAGAGATGGTTATGGAAATGGGAGCGGGTATGGCAATCCGGCTTATCAGGTGTATACAGGGGAGTGAGATACTTTGTCTTGTACATCACAATCAAATCTCTCTCTCATCTCCCAGTGGTGCCTATATCAGGGGGGAACATACGGGAACGTTCATGGCAATGATTGGTTACAAAGATGGGAGTGATTTGGGGAACCCGGCTTATCAGGCGTATACAGAGGAGTGAGAGGCAATTTCTTGTACAGTACGAGCAAATCTGGCAGTATTGCATTAATTTTGTGATACAGATAAATGTTACTGTGGTAAGACCCAGTCTGTACATATTTATGGATATTTCGGGAATTAACTTGTAAGAGTGACCGAAACATTTTATCAAACTGTCCAGTGTCGGACAAGGAGGAAAAAAATCGTGTAAATAAGTTCCTTTCTGAATTATCAAAATAATGTACATATCATTATTATTAGTACATTTCGCGATCAGTGTGTACGTTCCAGTGTGTGCGTGCACGTGTGTGTGTGTGTGTGTGTGTGTGTGTGTGTGTGTGTGTGTGTGTGTGTGTGTGTGTTTCATTGCCATTTTAGCGTATAAGTCTATTCATTAGTAGCATTTTTCACTTTGGTAAGAATAAGGGGTTTAAATGTCTTTTTTTATGAATGTAGTCACAGATGTTTTTAGATATTTTCACACTTGTTTTCTAACACATGCTTGATTCACAGCACATTTCTGCTGCTGATAAAAAAGGTCTCAGGAAGAAGCTGCAACAATTTCCTTCTTTGGTAAAAGATGTATTAAATATCATAAATAGAAGTGTCCTCATTGGAGTCGTGTGTGTGTGTGTGTGTGTGTGTGTGTGTGTGTGTGTGTGTGTGTGTGTGTGTGTGTGTGTGTGTGTGATAATAGCGAGCAGATAATTGAATAAGCAGAGGGAGAGAGATAGAGGATGTGGAACAAAAAGAGGCATTCGAGCCAGTGTTTACAAAATTATTACAATTTTTATTGATTGTTATCAAGTATTATCCATAGACAGACGATAGATATAGATATTGTGGAAAAATGATCTGATATGGATATTGTTGAGAAAATGATCTGCGAATACAGTGATAGTGGTTTTCTGTGTCCATGAAGTTAGCAGATGTACACAGACAAAAACATGTCTTTAAACGCATTGTGCCGTCAATGAAGATTTCAGTACATAATTATATGAACGTGTACATGGATGCATGTGAAAATGAAACATAACTTCACTCATTCAAAAAAATAACCAACCTAAGAGGGGAACACTGTTTTGTATATACAATGAAATGAAGTCTAGCATTCGTGAAGTCCATGTTTGATGCGAGTGAAAATACTTTTGCCTATTAATCAGATGACCTGCTCTAAATGCGAAACACAAACATGCATCTATTTATATTTAAAGGAAATTGTTCTTAGATGCGGAACTGTGAAATTTGGCGAAATACTCTTGTCAATCGTATAAACATCACAAACTATCGTCAACACAAACGCAAAAGCAAACTTATCAAAATCGGATTATCAACAACAACAAAAACAAAAACAGTTGCATCAACAACACAAATAACAGCAACGGGCAAAATACTCTGCGACTGAGCTTGATCAAAAGCTGATCGGTCAAAGTTTGAGATATTAGTTTATGTAACACATCGAAAAGTAAATGGAAAAAAGAAAGAAAAAATCGTCTTTCCTAACTGTGGGAGTACTGAGAAAAACAAAATAATAACTATGCTGAAAGATCTGATCATTCACTCACTTCTACACTCACAGCTATGATTTACTTATTGTACGTACTTACCCCCTTTCCCTACCCCCTCCTTTGCGTGTCACTCACCCCTGTCCCGTCATCCCTGAACGTACAAAAAAATCCAATTCTACTTGAACATTAAAGGTTTCTCCTGGTCTTCTCACTTTCTCATACCCTCTAGCAAATGTGTACGGGTTCTGAATGTACATGCAGTCTAAACTCAGCCACTACAGGCATGCGAAAAATTCAGTCATAGTAAGGATAGGATGTTCTGCGTCTACATCCGTGAACTGAAGGCGCTAACTGTGATTCAGCTTGAATCATCTTCTTGCGATGGATTCACCCAGGCGCTGCGGTAGTTCAAGTGGCGGAGTGA
Organism: Batillaria attramentaria; assembly: GCA_018292915.2. Lineage (NCBI taxonomy): Eukaryota > Metazoa > Mollusca > Gastropoda > Batillariidae > Batillaria > Batillaria attramentaria. The sequence continues at coordinate 1,526,515 of JACVVK020000109.1, read as the reverse complement.
GCAGTTACTATGATGAAAGACTCTGGTACTTGTTCGAGTAGAACGTTTGTCGGGGTCTCACATCCTTGTCTGCAAACATATAGAGATCACTATGAAAATAAAATACTTTGCGTGGTTTGACTCAGTGTCAGTCATAGCAATACATAGCGTGTAACTGGCACTGTGAAGAAATTTGAAAAGGTTTCCACAGGGCACAGCATGTATTATTGAAAACGCACAGAGCATTTCCAAACCTGGTCTCATCAGAATATATATTTATATATATTTATATATATTTATTACACTGCAGGTGTCTCTGCCCTTTTTAATGTCTCTCTCTCTCTCTCTCTCTCTCTCTCTCTCTCTCTCTCTCTCTCTCTGTAAATTCCAAAGTACGACAGTTTCAGGGAAAATTCTCGCAGAAAACGCAGTTTACAAAACAAAATTGGAGGCTTCCTGTGGGGCAGCATTAAACAAGCAGAGAAGTAAGCAGTTAGCAACAGAGTTAAGCTACATACATAGACGAAAGGACAAGCAGTACGCACCCTAGCTGCCCCCTGTCGCATTACAAGGAATAACCTCCATTACTGACCCCCCGACTCTGCTGAGGAAGAAAAGAACAAAACATGCAGGATATGCACATGCAGACTGAAGGGATGAAAGGTTCAGTTTCCATCCTTTTAATCGATCGTGTTTAATGAAATTTAATTTTCTTGATATTAATTGTGGAATAGCTTGGAGCTAATCAAGGTCATCTTTTCTATCCTTTGGAAATCCCTCTCTAAGCAAGCACAGAATAAATGCAAATACATACGTGGTGCTAGACTAAAGTTAGGCAATGCTGCTGGTGTAGTCGGAAAATAACACTGCGGGAAAAAAAAAACACTACAGGAGTGCTTTTTCCCAGTAACATAACACTGGGAGTGTTATTTTCCTAGGAAGATTACACTCCTGCAGTGTTTCTTTCCTAGGAAAACTACACTCCCAGTGTTTTTTTTCCTGAAAGTCTTTTTTGCCTCCTACACCGGACTGAGTAAAAAGTGTTAATCGGCATAACAGAGAGAGAGAGAGCACCACACTCTCAATCACGTGATCACTTACCAGTGTGACGTCATCACTCTTGCGTGATCCCGATTTTCGCAGAACACAAAAGAAGGCGATGGCCAGACACAGTATAAAGGCAGCAAGAATGGCCACAACCACAATAAGCGCTATCACGGGCTCGCTATACATGTCGTCGTCGTTGCTGCTGCTGTCATCATTTGTGGCAGCTGTAAATAAAAAGTAATGAGTTAAAAGTAAAACTGAGTGCTCAAATGATGCTAAATCCGATAAGAAACAATGAGGTGGACTTTGCTTGTATCGAACCTTTAGGCTGACTTCAAAGAGGCCCAGAAAGTACATTTTTTGATCCTGGCAGGATTCAAACACGTTATCCTTATCTTAGGAGCACAGGTTCTTCCAATGATACAATTTTGGATATTTGACAGGCAGTTCAATAAGAATGATTAGATTTTGTATTTGTGTGAAACTTACTTTGTCCTGATGATGATGCACACATGTTGTTTGCGTCCTGAGAAGAAAATCAGATAAAAACAATGTCATGAATTTTATGAAGAACCAAGCTAAAACCACCATACCCATCATTGCAAAAATAACACCATTGGAACAGTTAAATTCTGAAACCGAAAACCGCAGACTTCAATGCTTGGGAATTTTTGGTACAAACTGCATGGAAGGCGAGACCATTCCGGCAAATGGCAGATTTACGGCCAATAGGTCGCCTGTATTCAAAATAAACCTGACAAAATACGTGTTAATGATTGATTGCCTTGACAGAGAAAATGATATGAAGGAGAACCAACCTCGAAGAAGATCATGGCGACTTCAAATCTCCTGCTATCCGAATGTTCCTCGACCTGTCAACAGAAAAGCAGGCGGCAATCAGGTGATGCCAGAATCCTGTTTGACCACACTCAGCAGACTGAAACACATGCTGTACCGGCACCCCCTCCCCCTTCCCCCCCCCCCTTCAGATCGATGGCGTCACAGAATTAGGCTTCACCCAACTGCTAAACTAATCTGATTAACTTTGTGCAAATGGTCGTGCTTTACTTTACTCCAGGGTTGTGACTGATGCGCACGCGAAACCCCCAGATGCCAACATGATGAAAATGTAATTGTCAGATAGGGACAGCAATGAACGCAGTATATTGATGTCACTGTTAAAACAATAAAGCAACAGTTATCACAAGCACAAGTATTTGTGCTGAGAAAGTGATGACAGTAGGATAGATGGAGCTCTTCCAAAATATCCATCAAACTATTTTACCTGCAGAAATATCTCAAAGCCGTGGTGGACGTTCATGTCCTGTGTGGGTGTGATAACGGCCTGATATTCCCCGCTTCCTGTCTGGCTCGTGCTCACGGTGAACATGGACTCGCTGCCAGGAGGGATGGCTGCACAATAATTATATCCATTTTGAAACAACAGGAGTGTGTGTGTGGTGTGTGGTGTGTGTGTGTGTGTGTGTGTGTGTGTGTGTGTGTGTGTGTGTGTGTGTGTGTGTGTGTGTGTGTGTGACAGTTTTTGATCAGATGTTTGCGTAGATTTGCAGTCTTACAATTATTTAAAAAGTACAAATTATTTATATCCTCTTTCAACACTAATTTCCTCTTCTTTTTTTTTCAAAAAGTGCAGCAGAAGCAAAATATGAGCCAAGAACACAAACACTTACTGGAAGCGATTGAGAAGCTGACAGGGTTGTTAGTAGCATCCAGGTCACGTGCCTTGATTGGCACGTTGGCCTTGACCTTGTTTGGCACGGGAAACACGGCAATAGGCTCACCCTGAAAGAAAAGTACACATGAGAAATTTTACAGACCTGCATAATAATGATCTGAAAGACGTTTTGAACACACATTTTATAACTATGACAGTCTGCAAAAAGTAACACTACTTTTTAGCTCGCGTACAACACGTGCGTGTGATACTGAAAAATGTGTTTGTTTCGAACAGCAAAAATCGGCTGTTTATTTAAACCAATACAGCATGGTTAAATGAGTCACTTTGGAAAGCACCCTGACAATGCAGTGAATACACTACACTTTCAACTGGAAAATATTTTTAATGAGCGTGTATTTCAGTGAACCTTTTTCAGCACGGTGGAGGCAGTGTACTTGGGCCAGGCGCAGCGCCCTCTGTGTTGCCAACATCCGGGGTACACGAAGACAGGGCCCTGGTCGTCACCGTCCTCTATTCTGACCTGTAGAGTGGCTGTTGCTGTCCGTGCTGGGGTACCGTTGTCCTGAAAAAGGTCCAACGTATTTCACTTTGATTTTGCAGTTTCGTTCAAGATATACTTCCAATGCTCGGGTCGTCGTGAGTTCGAATCCCACAAAGGCCTAAATATTTTTCCTGGCTTTTTTCTCGTTGCCCCGTCTGTTATTATCACTCATGCGTAGTGTAAAAGGACGTTAAATTCCCAAACACCCACACCCACTCAGTTCAAGAAAACACCGCTGCGCTTGGAAAAGCCCATATGCGTTCCAGCCCACCTCTCAGAATTCTCCACAGTGTCATTTTGCGACGGAAGAGTTATAATTCGTTGCATATTTGAGCTGTTAATGTGGGAGGGATGCGTGTCGTTGCATAATAAATTCCGCGCAGCTGATGTGAATTTACTTACGGACACAGCAATGACAAGAGTTCCCTCAGACTGGGTTTCATAGTCCAGCGGTGACATGACGATCAGGTCTCCTGTCTCGGCATCCATGGCAAAGTGACCACTCATGTCGTCCTGTACAGACAATATAACGTAACGATTAAGGTCAGTATTACTGCATTTAAATAAATAGATAGATAGATAGATAAATAGATAGATAGATAGATAGATAGATAGATAGATAGATAGATAGATAGATAGATAGATAGATAGATAGATAGATAGATAGATAATTCTTGACAGAAGTTATAAAGCTTACAAATTGTTGATTGTGCACATACTAATTATCATTCGATGTAACGTATCAATAA
>JACVVK020000109.1:1490000-1517500 GCA_018292915.2 Batillaria attramentaria | reverse complement strand
TTTGCTTATAATGTGCATGTGAGGTTGAAATAATTCAACCACAGACAAAGTTCTTGCTCGTGCAGTGGCATGAAAATTTATGAGTGTGTGTGTGTGTGTGGGGGGGGGGGGTGTTTGGGAGTTTTACGTCCTTTTCAACCACGTATGGGTGATGTCAAAAACGGGGAAACGAGAAAAAGGCCAGCACAAATATTTGGCCCCAGCCGAGATTCGAACTCCCGACCCGAGCATTCAGTGAAAGTCCACGTATTTTTGTATTACTCACAAAAGTCGATCGAATCGTTGACTCCTCACATGTGCGTGCGTGCGTGCGTGTGTGTGTGTGTGCGTGTGTGTGTGTGTGTGTGTGTGTGTGTGTGTGTGTGTGTGTGTGTGTGTGTCTTTGTCTGCCTGTGTCTGTGTCTGTCTGTGTCTGTGTCTGTGTACCGCGCGCGCTCACCTGCCTGCTGCGTCACATTTGCAAGATCCGTTTTCTGTTGTGTCGACCTCATTTTGTGTCAGTGCGTTGACCGAGTCAGTGTAAGGACCGAAACAGCGGGGGGAAAGCGGCGAAAGCTGGAGTGGTCGTTATTCTCATTCCCATGACACGGATACGGCGCTAAAATAGAAGTGCAGAGAACTCCGTACTGTATGTCTGAACAAGCTTGTTTAAATCAGCAGCTGGCGTGACTACTTCTCATCACTCAAGTGCAAGTTTTCCATTCGTTTGTCATTTGGGCTAATATTAATTAAACAGAAAGTCGAACACGAAACACACACACACACACACACACACACACACACACACACACACACACACACACACACACACACACACACACACACAGAGTTGGCTTGTTGGTTGTTGGCGGGTTAACACCACCACGTAATGACTGACATAAGAAAGAAAGCAAGGTTGAAAAAAAAAATGACGGAGGAAAGAAAGAAACAGATGGTTGACAGTTATTTAACAGCGGCTCAAAACTTGCTGTTATGTTTCCCCTCGAAATCTTGTTCTTTTGATAACACCCCTAGCCCCCCCCACACCCACCCCCCGCGCCTCCATTCTGTCTCTGTCTGTCAGTCTGTCTGTCTGTCTCTCTCTCTCTCTCCCGCCCCCCGTTTCCCCGTCCCCCTCCCCCCTCTCTTCACTGTGGCATGACAAGGCACAGACACAATATCGGCGCCCCTGACAAAACTCGTCACTGGAACTGAAGATACCCGTACAGCACATACCTCAACTTTTGCAATGGAACTGGCGGATTGTGTGAAAGGCTCTTGACAAGTCATACAGGGAGAAGGGATCCGGGAGGGGTCCGTGTGTACAAGCGGACGAGTTAGTAAAAACCAGGATGTCCGGAATGCCGCCTATACCAGGTCCGTATACGCGTGTCAAGATTAAATTATACGGCGGTGTTTAAACACACCTTAATCTGTCCTTATCAGTCTCAAACCCTCTCCGCAAGCCCCACGAGAAACTAATTATTTGTATCAATGGCGCAAGTCTCGTTTCTCGTTTCTTTCTTCAGTTTCTGTTCAAACTTGAACAAAGGTCTTAAACAGCCCAATTTTCTCGGGAACTAGGTAACATGTTGACCCCTGAAACGGGCTAATTCTATCTTTGCTAAGCCAACGTATCTTTTGGAGCAGTGACTGTTTCGCTCGTGAGTGCTCCTGTAGCTCGAAATATTTTATCTTGATGATTAGCACAGCTCTTAATGCGATACAATGTTGCTACGCATTGTGCGAGCGGTCGAACATTCCAATTCTACGACAGTCACTGTTGTTACACTACTGGAGCGCTCAGTGTGGTCTCCGCGCCATAGAGTACGCTTCCGTTGGCTCGGTGCCAGAATTACATACGCTGTCACTGTCCATGTGTCTAAGTGGTGTGATGATAGATACCACTAAAAAAGACGCTCAGAACAGTCTGTGAGCTTAAAATGGTAGCATTTGTTGCCTTTAAATTACTAGCATACTACAACTGCTACTCGTTTCTAAACGACAATAATCATAACGACAATAATTATAATTATAATTAGTACTACTTCAATAGTAGCGGTAGCGGTATATTGTAGCGCCACTAGTATTGCCATTAATAGTAGTAGTCTGCAGCAGTACTTTTGCCACAGCTAGTAGTAGTGTACCTACCTACTTTACTGTTACACTGCTCTTTATTTTTATTTATCTTTTTATTTTTTTTTATTTATTTATTTATTTATTTTGGTCATGCACATCTGTCCATTTTCTCAATGTTCGGGTCGTGAGTTCGAATCCCGGCTGGGGTCAAATATTTGTGCTGGTCTTTTTTTTTTTTTTTTCGTTGCCCCGTCTTTGATATTACCCTTACGTGGTGGAAAAGGACGTTAGAGTCCCAAACACCCACCCACTTACCCTGTCAATTTTCTCACAACTACTGTTATACACGTTTCAAAGTTCTGGTAGAAAGTGGCGCAAGAGCAAAATTTATGAAACGTAGCTGACCTTGCTGAGGTACACGCTCCGCCAATTCAGGAAGTAGCCGTGATCTTCTCGATCAGGTTGGTGCGAGTATACTGATCTAGGAGTGTTTCGTTTAAAAGAACAAAAGTGTACTATTAAGCTGTTTCTGAGTGTCATTTATTTTCGTTGGACATATTCGTGTGTAATGTATGTAAAGTGCAATACAGAACCGTGACCAGTGTAACAACAGTTAAGCCTATTTGTTATAGTTTTTTTTTTCTTGTAAAATGAACAACAGCAACAACAACAACAGCAACATCAGCAGCAGCAGCAGCAGCAAGAGCAACAACAACAACAAAGTTTCTGATCGACTAAAATCATAAGAACCACTTCTCTTGTGGGTAGGTGGGTGTTTGGGAGTTTAAACCACTTCGATTGTAAAATGAAATCAAGAGCAGCAGCAACAACAACAAACACAACAACAATGACAACAACAACAATAACAACAACAACAACAACAACAATGCATTTCTAAACGACTTTATTCCATAAATGCGGAATGAGTCACTCAGTTTCTAATAATTATGCCTCACGTACACCACCGACCGATTTGTACCCTCACACACACAAGGGAAGCGTAACGTCACACTGACAACAGACCGTGTGGACCATATTTCCGCGAGGGGAAACACATTACCCTTAGCACCGCCGCCTTTTCCCTGGAAAGAGGCCAGCGCACCGCCGTCGTGCAGCGGGCAATTTGCCGGAGAAATCACGCTTCGGAACAAATTGAATAAACTCGAGATAGCATCCCGCTCTATAAATCTTTAGGGCCATCTTATGATATGTTGAGACATGATATCAATTTCAAAATTCATTTTCCAGTTAGTTTCCTATCAGGCGGCGTACAATCTCCCTGGAGACGCGCGTGCAACGAGCATATTACCGCCAAGACCCGCTTCGGCGGTGGAGAGGGGAGCTAACTTGGTGGTCGAGGGGTACTGCCTGCTTTACGGCGCTGTTGGAAAGGGTAGTACTTCTCGGCCGTGGTGAAATGTCTGGTTTTGGTCACTGTTTTTTCTGGTCGTTTCTGTCAAATCACATCAGTTGAAAAATAAAGGTGTGTGTGTGTGTGTGTGTGTGTGTGTGTGTGTGTGTGTGTGTGTGTGTGTGTGTGTGTGTGTGTGTGTGTGCAAGTTAACTTAACTCAATTCCCACCGAGTAAGTTCGGGGTTGTGCACTTGTGGCCTTACTAAAAAAAAATCGTAATTAATTTATGTCTCAATGGATTAAATCTGGCCTTTCGGGAGTCCTGCTCTTTGCTTATACTGATGAAAATCAGGAGTTATTAATCATGGCTGATGTTCTCATTCAGGGCCAAAACCGAAAAAGAGTCAAAAGCGTGGGATACTCGTACACGGTACGAAACATGTTAATTCATCAGTCACGGTGACGTCAGTTCCCATTGTGGCAGAAGGAACCATTGTGTCAAAGGTGTCTTTTGCGCTCCTCCAGGGAGTTTTAATCTCTCCTACTAGACCTAGTTATCAGTGAAAGCTAGAAAGAGAGAAGCGCTCAGATGCCGCTATATTAGAAAACCTAGAGTCCGAGTTATGACAATGACCTCCACGTGATGTGTCAGTACTTGGCCACCGGGTTTTCTGTAGATAAAGACCCGTAAGAGTGGACCATGAACTTGATGAAGTTTTGTCATGACCTGAAATCTACAGTAGTTCTGGTCACTTCCACGCAGAAGCAAGAGCAGAACAGCGCAATGAAACCTCTCTCTCGAACCCACCACCCAACACGTTAACATTACACTGTCCGCCACGTGATGGTCGTTCCAGGAAAGGAACAGAGCACAGAGCTAAATGGACAAGAACTTTGCCTGGTGAAACTGTCGCGAGGATCCCCGTTCTCTCCATTGATCTCTGTGGCGACCAAACTGTCTTGTTAGGCAGTGACGCTCCTATCGGAGAAAGACATCGTTTGGGGGAATGGGGAGGGATTACGTCTTATCGACGACTTTTCTTTTTTCTTTTTTTTCTTTTTTTTTCTTTTTTTTCTTTTTTTTTTTTTTTTTGGGGGGGGGGGGGACAAAGGGTGCGGGAAATGCCTAAACCTCCGTGAAAACGTCACTTTTCTTTGTGGGAAACTTGATACAAAACCAACACAAAAAGAAAGAAAACAAATCCGCCATCGTTCGACCTGTTCTGTCCATCTCTGATCCTGTATTCCCATCGGCGCCCCACACTCTCTCTTCGGTGTCAAATTTCATGTGAGGAATATTTTTTAAAACAGCTCTGTCAGTCGCATTGTGTTGAAGTTTCGCGAGATAAAGGCAGAAAACAAATCCTCACCAAAATCCACGAAAAAAAAAATCTGTCGAGGATACTACTGCTCCAAGAGCTTCCCAAAGGATAGGCACTATAGAACTCGTCGTCATTTATTTATTTATGTTGTCATAATTTCGTTTCCTTATGAAAACTTTTCCGCGCGTTTCCGACGTCTTCTTACCACAACTTTTACAAACTGACACTTCGAAGTCATCACATTTTTATTCCATTTTAGCACGGTTTTGAGTAAATGTTTTGGAGTCATTGCGTGTTTGAAATCGCTTGATCACGAAAGGGAATGTTCGTCCAAATGGATGATTCTATCACTGGATAATCCATCATTCCAGAAAATCATTAACTGCTGTGTGTTATGTTCTTTTCCAGTTGGGGGTACTTGTCAAAAATTATCAAACTGAAACTAAGAAAAACAAAATCCGAAAGCTTGTATAATCTCTCTCTCTCTCTCTCAAAATATAACACACACACACACACACACACACACACACACACACACACACACACACACACACACACACACACACTACCTAGCAAACGGGCCAATTTAACGGTCCCAAGCAATAGTTTCGTGGAAGAAAGTTATCGTCACTAAACATTTGGCTGCTTAAGTGGATTTAGCCCACGGACATGTGAACACGCCTAACGTTCTATATGGCGTGGAGGCGCGGTCCGGCCTCCAGGGATGAGGGATGGCGACAGATAAGGCGAGTGACGGGTCCTATCACACTCCGTCGCAAACAGACCCGCATCTCGTCCACTGGTTTTCATGTTTGTGGCTAGGGAAGCCGGAACAGGGTCAACTTGTATAGCGGTGTATTGTCACTGCCCGGGCAGTATGTTCGATTCCCTGAACCTTTTTGTTGTTGTTGTTGTTTGTTTGTGTGTTGTTGTTGTTTTGGGTTTTTTGTTGTTTGCTTCGTTTTTTGTTGTTTGTTGTTTGTTTGTGGTTTTCTCTTTGTTTGTTTGTTGGTGGTGGTGGTGGTGGTGTTTTTTTTTTGTTTTTTTTTGGGGGGGGGGTGGGTTTTTTTTTTGTTGTTTTTTTTTGTTGTTGTTTTTTTTGGGGGGGGGGGAGGTGGAGGCTGGAGGTGGGGGGTTGGGGGGGGGATAAAGTACTGACATTTTCCTCGTTGCTTCTTCTAGATAATCACCAGTATTATACAACCCCTAAAGTCCGAATGATTGTTTTGCAAAGCTCCATGCTAACCAGTACGGAGGGGTTGCTGGAAAGGTAATAACTAAATATATGTACCAATATTGTATAATAACACTAAATTTCAGTCAGGGACTGACATAGCTAGTCATGGCTCATATTGATCTGCAGAGATTCTTTTGAGTCAGCTGCCCGCATCAGAGGACATGACACTGCAAGAGTAGACAAGAAGCTGGTTTGCAACGCAAGCGTAAGGGGTGGCCTGCGCGTAACCTAGACTTTCGGCGAGAAGAGCACAGGGTCCGACTCAGAGCTAAAGCCGCTGCGGCGGGGTTCGAATTCCGTCAGCATAGCAGCTGGCCACCGGTCACGCGGCGCCCGCACACTACTTCCTTTCCTCGCGCACATGCGCACGCATCCTGGCGGTTAATTGAAAATCACGGCTCGGAACAAATAGATGAAAGCACCGATAACATGCAATGCTGGAGCTGGCGTTTCGCCCTCGGCGGAGGGGGTCGCGACACTCATATTAGTTTCATAATTCATTATCGACTTTTCTTCAGCCAGGCAAGAAAGATGTCTCATTTGAGAATATCGTACGTCGAGTGGCGTGCCTGGAGCCTCTTAGCGAGACGGTGATGGCGACTTCCTCCAATCCCCCTACCGGCTGATGTGTAGTGGGCCCTTATTAACCTTCAGGGTCGCCAAACCGCGGGGACATCGGAGAAAATAATGTGCACATATGGGATTACGTGATTGGTGAGGGGAAAGTCTCGCGAAATCCACCGCGCCAATTGTCTCCCTTTACTCCTCGCTTGCTTCCTGTTTCTCTCCCTTTTCCGCCCTCTTCACTGTCAAAGGAGGGAACGGTGGCAGTCAGTCGTGCGCATCTGTGGGCACGTGCCGGTAGCCCGTATGCTGGAAATTCATGAACTGAGCGACAGTATTAATTAAAAACAATGTTCCCCCTGTGGCCTTATTCTTTTCTATGAAGACGTCTTTCAGCCAAGTTGCCTTCTATCCAAAATGCAGCTGAAATTCTGTCACCCGGGGACAAGGGGACTTGGTCTAGTGGTTAAGGTGTCCGACTTCGGATCCTGAAGCGCCCGGTTCGAATCCCTGGAGGGCAGGAATTTGGATGGATTTTTCATTTCCAAATCGAGTCAAACTCACGTGCAGACTTGTTTACGATGCTTGTCCCGCCCTCGTGTACACACGCACGCACAACTAACAAGTGTGCACGCAGAAAATCCCACGTCCATCTTTCCAAGAGGAGTAGGCTGTGCCCCGTGGCATGGAAAACAGAAATACTGTCGTACGCACCAGAGTGAATAGTAGGATGGATATTTGCACATGAAGCGGCAGCAGGCTTTCACTGCTTCATCTTCCAGGCCTGCGGCGCCATGAGCATTTCCGAAGAGATGGATATGTACGCCGAGGAGAAGTCTACCATACCACACCATACCCGCTTGTGTCTTTTTCTGTCTCCACGTCAGCCCAGTGAGTGTCCCTTCTTCAAAACAAAGGGGAATTAAAATCCCTTCTGCCCACTATCTTCCCGTGCCGTGTCCATATTAGAATAACATTTCGAGGGGGATTTTTTTTTCGTACATAAATCTCCTTTTCTTCCCTACTTTCTCCCTCTAACTGACACGGCGCTTGCAGTTATATCACGAAACGTTCACCATCCCGAGGTTTTTGACACGCGGAGGCGAGGAAAATATTAGGATATGGCACTTATCCGACATCCGAGGTGTTTTGTACAGGCTAATAGCTGAAGAACGGGACCCAGGGGACTGGAGCCGGGGGCTGCTTAGGCGTTCCCAGAAGCTATTAGTTTGTCATCACTTTTCAGAACCCACGGCCACGGAATTGAAAGCCTCTAATAACAAAACAGCGGGAATTAGGGGACCCGCTCTTTAACACGAGGAAGGATTACAGTCAGGATGGTGGGTCTGGGGACAGCCTCCAGTGTAAGGCTGTGTCAAATACAGCATATAAAAAGAATCAGCGAAGCCATCCCTGACTAGGAAGACGTACACAGCTTGTACAGACTCCGACACAGAGAAGATTAGTGGCAATTTAAGCGGATGCTTGGCTTGGGTGTATGGATCCTTTTCTAATAGTTCTTGTCAGTTGTTTAGCTAGTGGGTTGAGGGATGGACTGTTGTTTTCGTGATTGTCTGTCTGTGTGTCTCAGCAGCTGGGTGTCCATGTACTTGATTCACTTGGCTATGAAGTGCAGCAGGCAAGATGGATATGGACTAGTCCTTTTGCTGTTTTTCTTTTTCTTAAAGCCACACTACAGTTTAATGCATTGTTTACACGCGTGCGCGCGCGCGCACACACACACACACACACACACACACACACACACACACACACACACACAGAGAGAGAGAGATGATGATGATGATGATGATGATGATGAAACGTTTATTAGGATAATTCTTGTAGGCATCTCTGCCTATCTTACAAGAAGTCCTCACAACATTCTACAATAATGATCAAACAAAAGCAAAAAACAAAGCATAATATGCAAAGATCAGATAACAATCTAGGCTACCGAAAAAGTGAGACCCCAAAAAAACAAACACACAAACAACAACAGACAAACAAAGAGAGAGAGAGAGAGGACACACACAAAAATTGAGCCACACAGAATCATTATTTGCACCACCAGCAGTCATCCCCTCCCATCACCCCTCCCACTCCCACCACCACCCCCTATATCATGCCACTGCCCTGCCTGAAAGAAAACCTTCGAAGGTCATAATAAAACTATACAACGAGCGACAGGGCCGCTGGAAAAAGCTCTGCTTGATGATGATGTGGAGAAGGAGGCAGCAGCAGCAGCAGCAGCAGAAAAACTGGTGAGAGCGGAGGCGAGAGGGCAAAACTAATTGATGGGCAAACACACAGCAAAAAGCCGTTCATGCCAGCGATGTTGACCCTAGTTGTTAATTACTTTCGCCACGTCGCTGATTCAATTACGACAAATTAGCCACTATTTGCTGTGATCTTTGCCACGCCAGTGAAGGACAAGCGAGAGTTGGGTTCGGGCGACGGACGGTGTTTCCGGGCGAGTGTCGGTTTGTGTTGTCTGTTTCGGCTGAGCATACACAAAACCAAAGGCGAGCAAGTCAGTCGATCACACGTAATGTCCGTTGCTAGTTGTATCGATTCTGCTGTGTATAAAAAATGTGCAGACAGCGGAGAGTGCAGGGGGTCAGGAAAGCAGCGATGTCTGAAACAGGGCTTTCAGTGTTGAAAATACTTTTGCTTTGGGCGTGTCTATTGTAATGAATATTTTGAAGTTGACTTGTACAGTTCTGCTGCTGCTTGGGTTTCACTGTTAAACCTGTCTTAGTTTTAATACGTCGTGGGGATTCTATAGGTGACATGTCCATTTTATGTTGCTTAATTAGTCCAAGCAGCAGTTGTACAATTGTGTACAGATGTTTGAATGCAGTCCTGGTGTCTGAACTTGAGGATGACTTTGACAGGAAAGGAAAATAATTGCTCTGAAAAAAGTAAAGAATAAAAAAACAGAAGTAAGAACCTCCAGTAACTGGGAAAAGAACAACAAAAACAACAACAGAAACAACAAAAGACAGGTGGCTTTTTTGTTGTTGTTTTGTTTTGCTGAGAACATCTAAATAATCAAGATAAATTCAATCAGCTTCAATTCTCTATAAAATTAAAAGTTTTCAAAATTTCGTAACAGGTGTGGATTTCGAAGTGCCCTATGTTTGCAGGCAGTAATCCTCCAGTTTCAGACTGAAATTCAAGCCGCTTGAACCGAAACGGAAACGGCGTGTGTGGCCCTTATTCGTTGTTCTCATAATCAGATCCTCACAGATCGTCGGGGTCCTCCCCCCATTTCACAAGCTTCTTCAGCCAGGTTGGCATCACGAGTCTCAAACAATGGTTGCGTCATCGCCACGTTCACCTCACAAGCTTTCCGTCAGTACTGACCCCTGGATCCGCTTTTCAGCTTTGTTGGTGACAAACACACCACCCTGACCACAGAACCAGGCAGCAGGTGCGGCATCATGCTGGTCGCGTGCTGTGGACTATCAGAGTCGGTCCGGCCGTCGAAAAGTGTTGTTGTTGTTGTTGTTGTTGTTGTTGTTGTTGTTGTTGTGTTTGTTTCTTTTTCTCCAGCAATGAAGAGCCACCAACATACCTATTCTGAAGAATGCTGAACGAGAAAAGCCGAAGGACCCCCAGAATGGGTATGCTGAACAATCACTGACGTTTTGTTGTTGTTGTTGTTGTTGTTGTTGTTGTTTTTACACATATATACATACACTTTGCTAGGGGAGACAAACCGGGAGACCCGCTAGCTAAACCCAGTAAAATACGTATACTGAACTAGAGTCCTACCAACTATTGAAGCGGGGAGGTTCAAACGGGCGTTTGCTTTGGTGACCTTGGGTCTACAACAAAAGAGGTTTTGAGACTGGTTGTAATACCAGGTCGCTTGGCTTGTGTGTCCTCTAAATATCATCGTAACAAAGGACGCAAGAGGGATACTGGATTACAGCCTGGGTGGTCAAATTCCTGATGTAGTGGTCACGGATATGAACTGTCTCGTGATTCGAAATGTAAAAGTTTTTAGACTTTTTTTTTACCTGAAGTTCTGAGACAAAAAATTGAATTGACCACTGTAATGAAAAGGTATTGTTGTTGTTGTTGTTGTTGCTGTTGTTGTTTTGTTGTTGTTGTTGTTTCACTAGCAGAATTCCGTTGTGATACAAGTAAACAGCTTTCAGTTGATTTTAGCACAGAAAGTCCCATGCAGCATATCATATGGAAGCAAACATGACCAACAACAACAACAACAAAAATAATAATAATCAAATTCAAGTGAGTCCATCACAATCTTTTCTTGTGTGTGTGTGTGGGGGGGGGGGGGGGGGGGGGGGGGTCCTCTTCCCCACCCTTCAACACGTCTCCCCTTCAACCCCGCTCTGCCCCCCTCCCCTCCCCCCGCCCCTCCCTCCTCCTCTCACCGCGACAAGCAGCCAGTGAAGTCACCAGCGTTATCTGTAGTTAAACGATCCGCCAAAAACACTGTGGATGAAGCCAGTGACAAACGATTGTGAAGAACATTGTCTGGGTAAAGTGCTTCCTCTGTCTGACGGCGCATGGATCTGGAAATTCGGCTTTCACTCACTCGTTTGTCTCAGCCATAAAACAGCATTGTGACAGCACTGGCAGAAAGTGAGAATCTAGGGTCAGGATGCATAACGGCACTGTGTTGCGTTTTAACCACATTTATCTGAACATGTGGATTTTTTTAATTGTTATTACGCAGTACTTGTACCAGTGAACGTAATTAAACTGAGTCATACATTGAAATGGATGGAAATTTTAAAATGTTGTCCCTTCACATAATTATACATATATCAGACACAAAATTGACCTACAGGCTTGGCTTCATAGCAAAAAACAAACAAACAAACAAACAAACAAGGGTGTTGGGTGTTTGGGGGTTTAACGTCCTTTTCCACCACATAGGGTGATATCAAAGACGGGGCAACGATGAAAAAGCCAGCACAAATATTTGGCCCCAGCGGGGATCGAACTCACGACCCGAGCATTAGAAGTCCAACACTCTACCATTCGACCACCCCGGCTCCCCAACAAACAAACAAACAAAAAACCCAAGAGCACATGGTCAAGTCACAAATGTGAAGAAACCTTCGTAGTTAGAGCGCCAAAGGCTGTTTCCTTGAGAAACGAGTGCTTTGTGTTGCCTGCAAAACAACTGCGTGTTTTAAATCTGGCCAAGAACTAACCTATTGGCTCTTGAACATGCTACACGTGAGCCGTTCATGATGGGCCAGTCCTAACCGCAACCGTCTAGAAAAGATTTAAAAAAAAATAATAATAATGATAACCCCCCCCCTCCACCCCCCGCCCTCTTGTTCTAAAACTGCTTCAAGAATACAGAATACCGACCCAACTAGTGTTCGATGGAGCCGTTTAGGAAAGACGAAAAAAAAAAAAAAAAAAAAAAGGAGCGGGTAAGGGGAAGGTGTTCTGAACACACTTTCATGCATACCAACCCAAGACCATCAAAAGCACGTGTGGAGAATGGCGACGCGTGGACGCTGGGAGTCGTGGACAAACAGAGGACGCCTGCTCCATTATTTTGGCCTCGCTTCTCTAGTGCCTCTCGCTGCTGCTCCCACCTCTCCTGCTCCTCTTGCTGCTCTTTCAGCTCGTGCGACTCGTGGCTGGCAAGCGCTGCTTGACGAGGACGACGCTGTTGTGTGAGGCGCGGGTTCTCTTTCGTGGCGTTTGTATGGATACTTCGTTCGTCTCTGTCTTGACGGGACCTTGAACTTTTTTCCTCTTTCGGGAAATTCGGGCTGCTTCCCCCCGGGGGCAGCGCATCGCCGCGGTGCAGCGCCACCCAGTACCTATCCTATTTGTCAGTTTTGCTGGGGGAGGAAAGCCGGATAACCCGGAGAGAAACCTCCGATGAGCAGCCCGGTAGCCAGGAAAAACCGGTCTCACGTAATTATCACAAACTTGACTCGAGCTCGAACCCACACTTCTTGTGACATTGGTGACGGCCGTTCAGTAGCGCAGCTGCTACGTCCGACGCGCTAACTACTAGACCACCGTTCACCCCCTATTATTTGAGCAGACGTCCCCAGCAGATCCTTTTGTCGACTTCCCTCTTCGAAAATATGAAATTAAAAGATCATTGTATTATATTCTTTTATCGAACCACTGCAAAAACAAAAGCATAAACAACTACAAAACAACAACAACAGCAACAACAAAAGCAACAACAACCAAAATAGAAAGACGGTGACAGGTTTAAGTACGGTCAAATGCTAAAAGGGGGCTAACCGTTCATAAATTTCAAGAGCTTAGGTCCCTCTACCAGATGACGGTAAAGTTCGTCTGTCAGCTCTACCAGATGACGGTAAAGTTCGTCTGTCAGCTCTACCAGATGACGGTAAAGTTCGTCTGTCAGCTCTACCAGATGACGGTAAAGTTCGTCTGTCAGCCCTTCCATCTTTCCCCGCCGACTGCTAGTGCATCAAATAACTTGAAATCGTTTTGTGATTTTGGCACAATGATACACCAAGTCAGCTAAAACGCGTTTTATAGCGCATGATTGTGCACGCGTTCTTCAAAAATCGAAGGGACGCGGATCACAGGCGAAACACTATCAATGCTGACTTTGGAACGGTTGAATGCCAAGCGTTATAACTCGATCAACAGCCACACACAATAGAGTGAAATCAGGCGAGGACGTTTACAGAGCGGAGCTTGACATGTGTCGGTTAAAGCGACAGACTGGAAGAGACAGGGGGACCTGGACAGACGGACTAATTCAATAACATGGCGGCGGCCTTCACTCGCGGCAGGACTGACTAGTCGCAGTCTCCACTGATTTCACAGCATCCATTGATCCAAGCCCCATCATGGCCGCACCGTTGTCTTTATCTTCCTTTCTTGTAGGCATATGAATCTCAAAACTGTTCGGTAATGCTTCAGCAAACACTCAAGCCACGGCGCCAATTTCCCGTGACAGGCGTTTTACAGCGGGCGGCCATGGTGGGGAAACAGACCGACTTCCGGTTGCGCGCGCATCACGAACTTGATATTACGCGACGCGCCCTCTCTAAATGATTAAAGGAGGTGGGGAAGGGGAGTAAAAATGGCGCGAAATTTAATCACACAATTTCCTGGATGTCAAACATCACCTCGATCCCAAAATGGGGGGTTTGACATTCATTTAGTGCTAATCAAACATAAACATTTCTTAATTTTTTCGTCGATTAGGTCAGCGATGGGTGGGACCACTGTAGAAAGCGATGGAGGCAGGGCGGGTTTGGGCCGTGGTGGTATTGTGAGACAAAACAGGCGCAGCTAGCCAGAGTCGATCTTGCGTTTTCTGCTCATATTCTCCGGCCCGGGCCCAACTTTGTGCAGATCATAACATCATCATTTTTCTGCCCCACTCCACCTCCTCTCTCGCGAAATCATCCGGCCTGCAAAGGGAGACAAACTTCCGGAACCGTGCTCAGTGTTTCCCTCGCACCCGAATAACCTGCCTTTGAACGCCCTGCGGGCCTGCTACACTGGGAGCGAGTTGCGGTGGGTAAATAGCCGCAAAGAATTTCGCCGAACATACCCCTTGTAAGGGCCTTTAAATTTCGCTCACAATGGCGAGCAGAGGCAGTGACGTCCACTTTAACACGAACAAAATGGAGCCAACGAACCGCGCGTCCTGCAGAAATAGCAAAGAGACGGCCGGCGCTCGCCGCCCAGACTGCTTATGTTGCAAACACGGCCAGCGGACGGGAAAGGTAAAGAAAAACACGACGGACGCTGCGCAAAAAGGCTTCCAAAACAATTTAAGGGCCATTTCCCTCCTGCCGTCGGTTAGGTTAATTTTAAGGAAAAAGTCGGAGACAAAAGGGTTTCTACATCTCACTGTGCTTGTCCAGAAAACAGTATGACACAATTAGATGCACGTGCAAACAACGGTTCGATGAAAGATCATGAAAAAAAGCCATTTGCTGAGTGTTATTCGGAAGATGAGCGGAGGGAGCCGTAAGAGGGAGATGGTTGGGAGACAATTAGCGGTAACCACATTGTGAAGGGAAGAAAAAAATGGAGGTACAATGTAACAAGAAAACATGAATATGAAGTCAGTGACAATCTGATTTCTAGACGCAGACCGCTATAGTTAAAGATTGTGTAGGCCTCAGGGTGTGTATGTTCAATGGTGCAGCTATGTAGTTGTATCGAGGGGAGAATTTTGTAATGAACTGACTGAAGAAAAAAAAAGTACTTTTCGGTTGTTTGAAATTACAGTACTGTTTAGCGCGTGTAGCTTTGGTAGAAAAAAAGGGTGTAGGGGTGGTGGTGGACATAACACTCAATGGACTATTACTACAGTTACAAAAAATTACTACTACTTCTACTACTACTGGGGAGTTGGGATAGCCGAATGGTAGAGCGTTGGACTTTCAATGCTCGGGTCCTTCAGTTCGAATCCCGGCTGGGGCCAAATAATTGTTCTGGCCTTTTTTCTCGTTGCCCCGTCTTTGATATCACCCTTACGTAGTGGAAAAGGGCGTTAAACTCCCAAACACCCACCCACCCGTCTTTCTACTAGTACTACTGCTAATACTACTAATAGTGATAATGATATTCTAATTTTCGTGACTAACTTAATCAGAGAACAACAGGATGGTTATTTCCGTAAGATAATTTTCAGGCCATGACCTTACTTCAGGTCATAAAAGCCTGCATTCATTTCAAAAGATATTACACAATACCTGACCACGGCATGTAATAACGCGTGTGAGCATACATTCGGATAGTGGTCTTAACTAACATGAAATCTTTATCAAACAATATACCCGTGCTGCTGCTGCTGCTGCTCTCTCTCTCTCTCTCCAGTTAAAATATGAAAAAAATAAAGAATAATAATATTTAAAAAAAACCCTCCGCAGCCTATTTTATCTCTGGCCTTTTGATGCCATTTTAGCGCGTCCACGTATCACTGTCCGATCACGGTCTTCAATTTGTCTTTCGTGGGCGCTTCCAGCTCAATTACCGCTATGGGGTTGCAGTTAACTACAACTGTACATGGTTTCCCAGCGGACTTTTTTTTTTGCGCTATTTTCGCCCATGTTTGTCTGGTGGAATCAATTACACCTACCGGTCCCTTGCCTGTCACTCCGGGGGCGCTCGTGCTTTTTGCCCTGCTCATTGATTGGTTGTGTTGCCTCGCGCGGCGCCCATTGATTGGCTATTTTGGAGCGCGCGTCCGATCAATTAGAGAAATGTTGGCGGTGTTTGCACTCCGATTCAACGGTTGATATCATTTAATTAGGCAGGAATATTGCAAACCAACAGTTTAATGGCGCAAAAGTGAGGGAAAGGGTGGTGGAGGTGATGGGAGGGGTGGCTGGATGTTTGAGCTCAGGGTTGGTGGGTGTTTGGGGCGTTTTGTGCAGATCCAGTTGATGGTTGTTATATAAAGTTCTTGTCTGGTGTACCGGATCGCCCGGCTTGTGCTGTGCTGTGATGGCAGATAGGTTTTGATGATCTATGCGTATGCAGAATATTTCTGTGCGCTCAGACACACACACACACACACACACACACACACACACACACACACACACACACACACACACACACACACACACACACACACAATTAACACACACACACACACACACACACACACACACACACACACACACACACACACACACTCTCTCTCTCTCTCTCTCTCTCTCTCTCTCTCTCTCAGTGATTTACATAGAGATTAACTGATTGACTTACTTACTAAAGCACTTATTCAAAGGAAGAGAGAGAGAGAGAGAGAGACAGACAGACAGAGAGACAGAGAGAGACAGAGAGAGAGACAGACAGACAGACAGACAGACAGACAGACATTCTGCAATGACATTGACACATTCTTCGTTTGCTAAATGTAATTTGTTTTGCTACCTAGGTCAAACGTTGAAGAGAAGGAGGTTGCAGGTGTCTTGTCACTGTGGGAAAGTCTGGCCCAAGGTTCAAGTTTAGTAGAATGTTGTTCGTCGTCTGCCTTTCAGCTTCATGCTAATTCAACCCGCAAGCATTCTTTTCTACCCAGCGGCAAATTGAAACTTTTTTCCCACCGTCAGAGAGCCGAGACGCAATAACTAAGTTAAATTAGCATGCATGATTGGTAAAATAAGCGTGAACATGAGAGTAGCGTTGTATGATCTAATTACGCAAATTTATGTACAGCTTAACTGTCAGCTGTCCAAGATGTTCGTCAAAGATATTCTAAATGCTCGAAAGCGCATAATTCAGATATCACTTAGAGCGGAAAATGATGATATCGGTGTAATCAAGGGCATTATCCGGGCAATGCATAGCGGCCGTTTTACGTACGTGGGAGCGAGCTTAAGAAATTAAAGCCGTTATAGCAGATAATGATAATAATAATAATAATAATACATTATGCTTAAAAAGTGCATGCTCTCACAGGACTGGAATCCCAGCGAGCGCGCGCGCACTCACACACACACACACACACACACACACACACACACACACACACACACACACACACACACACACACACACACACACACACACACACACACCTCACAAAATATGCAGACTGAATATACCTGCAGAGCAAATGGACGGGGGTTTGTTGTTGTTGTTGTTGTTGTTTTGAAGGTTTTGGGATTTTTTGTTTTGTGTTGTGTTTAAGTTGATACACGTAGAACATATTTTACGACGGACAGACAGACAGACGGACATGTTTATAGTACTGCCCAGAGCAAAAATGAGTTTGAATCGGTAAACAAACGTTTAGTGTAGGAAGGACTCGAACCCCAGTGACGGGTAATTTGTGTAAATGCTAAGGCAAAGCCTCAAAATGACGTAGTTGGAAATACAGCACCAAACAACGCTACATTAATAGACTTCAAAAGAGACTTTAAAAGGTTGAGCAGGCAGAGACATACACTACACGTTATGTAGGTCTCAGGCCAAGGTTAAAGGGTCTTGCAAAGCGATTTGAACTGAAACAAGTATTGTAATGTATGTAACCGGGTCCATATACAATGCACTGTAGATAATTCTAGCGACACTTAAACAGACTGATTAGCTTGTCGGCTCAAATGCATGAATTTTCCCTAAGGGCTGTTTCTCATTACTCAAAAGACAGAGGCAAGAGATCATTCTGGTGACATGTTCAAGCGATAGCTTTGTTCCGTTGTCGGTGGTCTAGTGGTTAAGAGACTTCGTCACCAGTGCGAGAGGTCAGGGTTCGAGTCCCACTCGGGACAAAGAAATTTTTTCCTTCTCGAACGCGACACTATTCTTTCGGGCCGATCGTCCGGGGTTCTCTCCGGGTACTCCGGCTTCCTCCCTCTCTGCTTTGGAAATGTTCAGCCCACAAAAATTAATTTGAAAATAAATGCAACTCTAAATTCCGAAACTTAAATTGCTGAGCTGCCCCTTCGCACCACGTGATTATAATGTGCTCATGTCCAGTGTGTGAGAGAATGCGTGTGGTTCACGTGAGCGTGTGTGTTGGCTTCAGCTCGCTGCGCTTTGAGCCAGTTAAAGAAATTGGGTAAAACGCCTACACAAAACACAGTTATCATTATTATTATTATTATTGTTGTTGATCCATATGCACCTATACTAAACCTCATGTGTGAAGAATTTATCGCGTGAGGAAACATCTCCAGCCAAATTCCTGCCTAACAGGGGATTCGAACACGGTACCTCAAAACCCGCAGACCGGAAGTTATCCCCGCTAGATCAATTCCCTAGTCCTCTTGGGTTCGATCCCACAGGCGTAAGGACACAGACTGACCGTGAGGTCATGTTTGGTGTTTATTTGAGGTACCCTGTTTGGCAAGTGTGCTCAGTGGTCTGTAGTGATTTTTGTTGTCATGAAAAAGCGTGATTTTCGTGATTTTTGTGTTATGTAGGTCAAGGTGCATGCCAAGTGGTCACAAAAAGAGCCGAGCTGCCAGTGTAGCCGAGAATTTTTACACAGAGGTCGGACACAAGTGAGGCAAGCGGATTAGGTCGGACACAAGTGAGGTAAGCGGAATGGTGTGAACTGCCTCTCTGGCCTAAACAGAAAGTAGACGTACATTACTCCAGCGAGGCCTGAGCGGAAAGGAGACATTCAAAGTTTTTTTAAACCCCTGTCAGGTGCGTGCCTTTGAATGGTCTGTTCATGGTCGTAATTGTTTCTAGATTGAAGCACTATTAGGGGTGACTATGATGCCTGAGACTAATAGGCACTATACAGGCATTTCGAGGCCCTGTGTATTTGTGTCCTTCGCCCGCAAGACCCAAGCGTTGGCAACGGAACCACCACGAATTTCACCTAACCATCCAGCATACCAAGAACAAATCAGTGCAGGATCCGCTGGCGGAAACTCCTGACAGAAGAATTTGGGAGATCACCGGAAGAAGCTCAGTGATCTCCCTTTCCGTCTGGTGCGGCCGATCCCAGGGACATGGCGGCAAACAGTCCTGGCTCGACCCGCCTTCCTCGCGCGGATCACACGGGCCAAAACCTAATTACGCCTCGTGTTCATTGCATCAAAACAACTGCTGATTAATTCAAATTTAATTTCCCCACTACTTTGTCCGCCATGACGGCAGACGAAGCGCCTGCGCGAGCGTCACTTGGATGTGCAGATAGGATCTTAAATGCTCGAGCAAGCGTGATCTCTGATAGCCGGCCTCCATTTCAATGGAAATGACGGCCATTTTCTTGCATTAGGCACCAAAGCTCGCTGCCACTTTGCATCGCGGCTAATCCCGGGGATTCTCGCGTTGATTGGACGCCGAGGTCAGAGTTGCGGGCCCTGGTGACACTGGAGGCTGGGCCCGCCAGAAGGCGCTGCGGCTTTCATGCCGACAGAGCGGGGACTGACAAGATCTCTGCTTTCTTCATTCTGCTATGTTTGAAGTTTCCTTTATCGTGTGCTACTTTCCTTGCTTTGTTTTCTGTATGGCAGTGTTTCAGTATAACAATGTAAGGTTTCGTTTCTGTCGTGTGGCGTTTCCATTGCTTGTTTTCTGTGTAACCGGTTTTCAGTTGAATGCAGTTCAGTTCAGTATAACTTTATTGTGTGAATCAAACATTTTCCCCATGTAATAATTATTGTGATGCTTCATGTTTGCTTAAAATTGTGATTTCCATCACAAAATTTGTTACAAAGGCAAAACAGTGTGTTTGGAACACGCTGCTTCTTTGATATATAATTATATATATATATTTTATTTTTGTTTTTTGTTTTGTTGTTCAAATCTGTTTGTGACGCACATAAATTATGTCCGTGTGCCTGTCTCGTCTTCATCCTTTTATTCTCTGGACATGTTCGTGCTTGCTTGTGTGCAGTTGCGTGCGTGCGTGCGTGTGTGTGTGTGTGTGTGTGTGTGCGTGCGTGCGTGTGCGTGTGATTTGGTGTGTGCGTGCGTGCGTACGTGCGTGTGTGCGTGTGTGCGTGCGTGCGTGCGTACATGCGTGCGCGCGTGTGTGTGTCCCAAATCTTTGGACGCGTTCTATTGATTTCTTTGAGTTCTATTGTGTGTTCATGTTTTCAAATAACATGAGGGTATCCTGGTTTTAGTAACTGTTCCTGAAGCTACTGGCGTGGACATAATAAATCCTCCGGTATCAAATCTATGAACAAGTGGACACACGGGACAGTGTTCATTCAACGATTTATTATAAACTTTCAAGACATGAACATGACTTTCGAAACACAACGCCATTTACAAGTCCAAACAAGGGTATCAATAACGTAAGATATTAATACATGTAATCATTTCACCCAAAATATTACAGGTTGAGACAAGATATCCTCCCACAATTCACATTCACCACTCACGATCAAATTTTTGACTAGGCCAAACACACACACACACACACACACACACACACACACACACACACACACACACACACACACACACAGAGGCAGAAAGGCAGACAGAGTGAGTGAGTGAGACAGAAAGAGAGGTGCAATGAGATCGTACTTTAAGAAAGCACATAAAAACCCTCTTTATAAATTGTGTTCTCTCACAGGATAAATAACACTGAAAAAAAAAAAACATCATTACCAACATATGACATGTCTATGTATACAAAGTTTGTAAGTTCGAGTCCCAGTAAGTTTGTGTAAGTTGTCGGGTCCCTTCAGTTTTGTCAAAGTTGTTTCCACGAGGAAAAATACATTTGACAAAATACGAAACAGGCACACGAGTACAGAAACTGGAAAAAAAAATCATTATTTACACACGAGGCGCAAAAAAAATGACAAAAGTATGATAAATACACGGAAATACACGGAAACATTTTGAGACTTGCCAATCAATAATAAACAACCACAACCCATTAGCGGTAAGTTTATAAATACACCAGGCCATAATATTTCAACAAAATGTTAAACATACACACACGCACGCAAGCACGCACGCACGCACACTCTTAACGACCATGCTAAATCTCCCTTATACCAAATCAGTTGACATGATTCTGCAAAACCAACCAAAATATCTACATAAGATTTATATTAATTCAAATAAATCTTTCACTCCAAGTTTTGAGGAAAGCGAGGGTGAGTGGGTGGGTGTTTGGGGGTTTAACGTCATTTTCCACCACATACGGGTGATATCAAAGACGGGGCAACGATGAAAAAGCGAGCACAAATATTTGGCTCCAGCCGGGATACGAACTCACGACCCGAGCATCAGAAGTCCAACGCTCTACCATTCGGCCACCCTTGAGGAACGCGAGAATCCCCACATAAACAGCAATGACTGTGAGCACTAAAAGCAACAGTCGAATCAGCGTGTTTGTCAGAAGGGCGGGAATGTGTTTAGGTGTTTAGCGTCTTTCTCCACCACATATGGGTGATATCAAAGACAGGACAACGACAAAAGACCAGCACAAATACTTGGCCCAAGCCGGGATTCGAACTCACGTGTTCGTCACAAAAATTAATGTCAACAGCTATATTGTAAATATTTCCTCTGTGTTTACATAACTTTTCTACAGAACTACTTCATCTACTCACTTCCTTTTGTGTTTCCTGTTAGGTGTACACCAGGAAAACAGTATAGACCTAGCGGAGAGCACTCTCCCTATGGCAAATCATATGATATGCGAAATTCTTTATGTAAATAAAATATTCTCACAACAAAGGTTATCTGTCTAAGTGGGTCTCGGAAACGTTAATAGTAACATACTGTACGTTACGCAGCGTCTCGCTGAGGTTCCGTCTCGATATCGTTGGAAGTTGAAGCTTCGTCCTCCACAGGCTGAGCAAGTTCTTTTGCCTCTGACTTATCGGAATCGTCGCAATTGTCAGGTGACGCTGAATTTTCGTCGTTCACGACATCGATCATTTCATCTGAGTCGTGTGATTTCATCTCACCTTCCTCAAACGAATCTTCACGAGCTTCATCTTTCTCGACAAACGTACGATCTTCTTCGTGATTGTCGTGCTGCTGCCACAGTTCATGGGTTCGCGTGAGAGTGTCACTGCAGGTGCTGCTCTCCTGCTGTATCTTTCCGCGATTCTCGTCTCGCGCGACATCCTCGTGGTCAGAGAGTAACACAGACGGGTCTCTACGGCAAGTGCTCCACTCATCTCTGCCTTTCTCCTCCTGCAGAACGTGGCGCGGAGCCTTCACAGTGTCGAGCAACCTGGGCGATTCTGGCTCGTAACCTGACTCAATCTGTTCCACGACGAAGCCGATGGGCTGGGTGATCTGGAAAAGAGGCAGCATGTTGAGGGCGAGCGGTCCCAGGGATTTGCAGGCCTGCACCCGCGGGTACTTGGAGTTGGGCCTCCGTCCCCGGGGCACGCGCGGAGTCTCCAGGAGTCTTTCGATGGAGAAGGGGCACTTGCTGAGCGCACCGTTCGCCGCTGCACTCTTGTTGTTACTGCTCCTCGACTCCGGGTCTCCGGCCCTGGAACCATCGCCTTCTTCTCCGCTGCTGATTCCGCCAGTGGAAGAAGAATCGCAGGAGAAGGCAGGGGAGTGAGATCTGGACACGCCACCATCCCCTCTCGGGCTGCCCGGCGTCCCGTGGAAGGACCGGCCTCGCGATAGACCGTCACCCGTGCTCGTCGACCCCTGACTATCCCCTCCCATGACGGCTCTCCTCTCTTCCATGCGTCTCAAGCGTTCCTCCTGCTTTCGGCGTTTCTTCTCCTGCCGCAGACGCTCTCTGCGCTCGATTTCACTAGGGTCCAGAGGCTCTCCGCTACACGTCTGAGGGTGGGCGTTGTGAGCCGGCCTGCCGGGCCCTTTTCGGGTGTTCTCTTTCTTGCGCCATTTGGCTCGTCTGTTCTGGAACCACACCTGCAAAGCACAAGAAGGAAAGCCATCAGTGCCGAAGTTTACAAGATGTCGGGTTTTTGTTTTTGTTTTTTTTTTTTTTGCTTATGGAGGATACAGTTTCCAAAACAATTATGCGATGATTAAAAAAAATGTATCCAGTGTCCGTAATTATAAAGACTGCTCCGAACACTTTGTTTTTCAGTAACACGGTTACAAGAACAAACAGAAAAATACGAAAACAATCGAACAACGAACACACAAACAAAATTGTATTCTAATCAAGTTGCAGATAGCTTATTCTTATTATTATGTCTTGATTTTTATTTTATTTTTTTTCTGGAGAGAGAGAGAGAGAGAGAGAGAGTGTGTGTGTGTGTGGGGGGGGGGGGGGTATTATGTATTTTTGGTTGTCGAGCTTTCATTGTTTAATGGATTTTATCCTTGAAACTGCTTCGAGGGGAAATGGCGGATTTTAATTTCTTGTTGTTTTTGGTTTTGTTGTTGTTGTTGTTGTTGTTGTTGTTGTTGAGGTTTTTAAAAAAGCTCCCGACTTCCTAGCCTGCACATCTTCAAGCCTGAACAATTACAAAGCTGAAAATTCTATTTTTCTAACCATTAGCTACGCCCGTCTTGACAAATGTCGTCGTCGTGCTAAAAGCGTATTCGTTCGAACTTGAAATGTCTCTCTTTCTATGTGTTAAGTTGATATTTTGCACAGCAGCGCACAGCCATTTAATTACAGTTTTGGTGACAATTACCAGGTTTGTTTGCTCGATCCAAACAGTCAACGGAAGAATTTGCTCGCTGCACGAGTCGAGTCGTCGTCCAAATACTGCAACCTACGCTCTAGCCCTTTAGCTCTCTCTCATCTGGGTAAGGTCTTCGATAAAAGCATTGAATTTTCAAAAACAAGTAGCGGAAACAAGAGATGCTGAAGCGTGCCGTGTGCAAATGCCACGCGGGCGCTAAGTGATCGCCTCCCTTGCTAAGTGATCATCTCCCTTGCTTGCTGGCAAGTGATGGTCAACCTTGCGCATATTTTTTTTTTTTAATGTGTTTATTGATAATGGGCTGGCTTTTTCTGGCTTTTATGAGTTACTTAATCATTGTTTTGTTTCTGTTATTGAAAAGAGGTTTTCGTGAGCTGGGGGCGTAAAAGGAAAAGGAAGAAAACAAATTCGTATGGTACAATTTTGATTTACAAAAAAAAAATAAAAAAATCCTTTTTTTTTTTTTTTAAATCTGATTTTTAGGCTGCATGATTTATCCAGTCACGCATCAGAGCTAATATCTATTTGTTTGTTTTGCCCGCTGTTTGTTGTTGTTGTTTTTGTTGCTGTTGATTTGTTGTTGTTGTTGCTGCTGCTGCTTGTTTGTGTATGTTTATTTGTTTGAAACGATATATACATTGTCTGCTTCGGAAGAACACATTAACTTTCTAAAGGCCCATCCTTCATTTCTTTAAAAGTGCATACAGTTATCAGCTTTCAAACAGATGTGCACAGCTGTGTATGAAGTATCTTCACATCATTACAAGTGGGAGGAGTTGGACAATAAGGCAGAGAGATGTTCTGCAGATAGTTGCCGTCATGCTAAATGTATTGATGTTTTGCTTTCTTAGTGGAATAATACTGTATATTGTACACCGTATATCCCTGTACTGTCTCCAAGCCCAGTCATTTGGTAAGAGGGGCTAATCACCAGAGATTTGATAGGCGCGTACGCCGTTTCTCAGATGAATGCAGAACTGTAGGCGGGTGGTAGCGAGATCCACAGAACCAGGCCTTTCAGTTACAGAACGCACGCAGAATCAATCAAACAAGCACATGATACTTTCGATGGACGCAGCCTCCACTAATATTTAATTGGCAGAGGTATAATTCGCCACACATGGAGTTGTTGACACAGCCTTTTCATCCGCCTCGCAGTTACACTGTGACCATTATGTCTGCAAACACGTTAGCTGCTTCATGCCTCTGCCGCCTCCGACGCTGAAGCCGTGCGGAGAGCGGGGTTTGATATTTTGACAGTGTTTCTGATTCACTGGTCGATGGCTGTGACGGTGTTAGCGGTAATATAGCATTAATGCTTCTTTCGAAAACGGCAAGTTCCGGTTAAAAGTCATTGAAACTTTTGTCGTGTCGGCAAAGAGATTGTTAAAAAAAAATAGTGACCTGTGATAGAATATATTAATTTTTATTTCCTTTGTGCAAAAGATGCAATCCTCAATTTATCTCCGCTGTTTTACTTTCTCTGCTTTCTTAACTTTGCATAGACACAGACGGATGGACGCACGAACAGTCAGATAAAATTACAAAGACAATATTGGTGTAACCTTTCGCGATCTTTTCCGGCGCACAAAAACCAATGACGAAATTTTTGTTGAATGCTGCTCACGCTCTGTTCATCATAAATTTTGTCGTTTAATGTTTGATGTGGTACCAGAGACATAATTATAGATGTGTACGCGTGTCTCTAGTTGTACTCGCTCGCTTTGCTTGTCCTGTGCATGGGACATGAACTTCGAATATCAAGCCCACCGCACTTCGCCGTCGACCCCCCTATTTCCCCACCCGCACCATAATGTCTGAAGACTATTTTGAAATTCGTGATCACTCGAGCCACTTGCAAGTCAAACTGCACTAGCAATGATCTCCATAGTGTCAGCTATATCAGCTTCTTTACTTTTTGGAAAGTGCATACAAGCGGGCGCTTGATGTGTGCATATCAGCGCCAAGTGAATACCCGAAAACGCCTCGCTGTCTCGCCGGAACATGTTGAACATGTTGACAAAACGATTAGCAACCCCCTGGATCAGTCTCATGTGCGTAAGCAGCCGTCAGTGTCAAATTCTTTTGGTCAAAATTTTGCTCGAGTCTCACAGCTAGATAAAACACCTTATATTACGGCTGAGAAAGTCCAAGACTGACTAGAAAAAAATTGTAGTGTGGATTATGGTGTATTACATAATAATTATCTGGTCTATTTCTGAACTATCGTTACGTTTAATAAGCACTATGTTACAGCAGGCGCCAAACCAAAGAAGAAGCCGATTTTTCCATTTTTTCCCCCAGTGAACACTGTGTTATCTGTGAGATTAATCATGTACATATGGTGATATGCTGTGTTGTTTTTGGTGATAAATTTTAGTCCGATTATTATTATATATTTAGTTAATCACTATTTAATTTACCTTTCCTATGATACATAACCTCAAAATATTATTAAATGGAATACACGTTTGTGTCTGCATTTGCTATACTTCTAGCAGTTACTAACCTGAAGTGTGTGCTCTTAGAAAATCATAGATGAGTATTCCAAGTCTCACTATAAAGTTATGCATTCTGTTCAGCTCTGACGGTTCTGAACAATACAGAGTGCTCACTACTGGGTCGTAAGAGTAAAGGAAACCCCATGCATGCTGCAAGTTACCAACAGTGCTTCTATACTGATTAATGTTTCGTTTGCAGGTTTGCAGGTTTTGACTCCAAATATTACACAAAATGAAAACACGGTAAAACAATTTTCGTTTCAATGAATCCCTGGGGGACTGAAATGGAAAGTTTCGTAAAAGAAAGATCACGGACACACACCTGGCCTTTTTTGAAAACTTTAAACACCTTCACACACTTTAATCGCCAATCACTAAACAGTTTCCTCGAACATAGCGAATGTTTGCTCAAAGAATATTCCCAACTGCACGTATTTCTCCTCGAAACTATCTCCACGCGAAGATCGAGTGCGAGTATTCCATTGCGAGCGTCAAGTTACCCCCGCACCCTTGCAAATTCAAATCCAAACTGGTACAACCACTCGAGAGAGATTAAGCACTTTAGCGGCGTTGGGGCGACAGGAAATGCGACTGAGATCGCCGATAAGTGTTCGAAATGGCAGATGGACCTTTCTGGCCGCGACAAGAGTAATTGATTTAATCCGGATAAACTTCAGGATAGAGCTGTCTGCTATGTTGTACTAGCTTGTACTTCCTAGAGCACCACAACCAGAGTTAACCATTCTGTACTGGCTCTCCGAAGACACTTCATACTCCAGCGTTTTCTTTAAAAAAAAAATCGCCGAGGGCTGCGTGTTTCTGTACCTTGTACTGCATGTGTGATGCTCACACTTGCTTATAATGATAATAATAATGAGTATTGTATAGGCGCTTTACCCAATTTCATGAATCGGCTCAAAACCCAACACGCTCGCTCACGTGAAGCACACGCATTCTCTCACACTCTGGACAAAAACACATTACAATCACGTGGTGCGAAGGGTCAGCTCAGCTATTTAAGTTTCGGAATTTAGAATTGCATTTGTTTTTCAAATTTTATGGGCTGAACATTTCCAAAGCAGAGGGGGAGGAAGCCGGAGTACCCGGAGAGAACCCCCGACGATCGGCCCGAATGATCGGTGCCACATCGAGAAGGAAACAATCTATGTCCCGAGTGGGACTCGAACCCCTCACCTCTCGCATTGGTGACAAGTCTCTTAACCACTAGACCACCGACCGCCCCTTATGGCGTTCTTTGCACTCCGGGTAAAAACTGTTGACGGAGTAGTTACAGTCTGAGTTTTCACAGACACACCTCCACCAACACCCCCCCCCCCTTTTTTTCCCAGAGTGTCAAGTTTCAGAAGCACCATATGGATTTTTTTCTTTGTGTGCGAAACACAGTTATCTTTCTGAAATG
>JACVVK020000109.1:1437500-1485000 GCA_018292915.2 Batillaria attramentaria | reverse complement strand
GTGTGTGTGTGTGTGTGTGTGTGTGTGTGTTGTTGTTGTTGATGTCGTGTTGCTGTTGCTGTTGGTTCGGGGAAGGGGTGGTGGTGGTGGTGGTGGTGGAGAAATCCCGTGTCCAAACACGTTTCAACAAGTACAATGTCTTTTAGATGTCGCCTTTTTTGTGGATCCATGACGAGTAGTAAACTTTCTTCGCCACTCTGAATCAGTCACCATAGATCGAAGATGAGTTTTCTTTGCAAAACAGAACTTAACCACAAGACTTGTAATAAAAAATATAGTAATAAAAATGCTGTGTATTGCGATTTCATGAGGTCGAATACACAAGAGAATTACGCTCGCCTGTATTGAAATGGTGGTGAAACTTCTTTTTTTTTATCGTAACTCGATTTTGAGAGTAGCTCAGAGTAAACGGGTTTTAAACTTATTCTGGGCCTGTATGTAGAATTCGAAGTTAATTTAACCCACGGCTACGGGCCTAACCCAGACTAGGGCAAACGAAACCCCAAAACAAAATTAAATATAAAAAAAAGGAAGCGAAGAAAGAAAGACAAAAATCCTTCTATAACGGCATAGGCACCCTTCTGGGATGGACCCGCTTCCTGATTTAAAACTAAAAACAACAGAAAATGTATCTCTAGAGCTAGTTTAGTTCGAGGTTAGATTCTAACCCGGGGATAAACACCCTAACCCCGACTTTTACATGCGGGCCCTGGGCTACATTTATCGATATATTCAAAAAAATCGAAGAAAACAATACAGTTGGTCAGAACAGGTACTAAATGGCGTGGGAGGAAAA
This sequence comes from Batillaria attramentaria, assembly GCA_018292915.2. NCBI lineage: Eukaryota > Metazoa > Mollusca > Gastropoda > Batillariidae > Batillaria > Batillaria attramentaria. Next base: position 1,484,204 of record JACVVK020000109.1, on the reverse strand, counting down.
GCAAAGAATACAACTAACCATCCCCTCCCCACCTCAACGGATGCCCAAGGATCAATCAGGAGGGAAAAACGCCGACGACGAACAAACTTTAAAAAAAAAAAAAAAAAAAACGACAAATTTTTTTTTATTATTAATATAATTAAACGGGCTTATTCCACCTTTGCTAAGCCAACTTATGTTTGGGAGCAACTTCGCGCGAGATTACGCCTGTACACTTGAAATACTCTATCTTGGTGATTAGCACGGCTCTTTAAGCGATACAATGTTGTTTACACTTTGCCGGAGCTGTCAAACATTCAAATTCTGCGACTGCTGTTACACTACTGGAGCGCTCAGTGTGGTCGCCGCGTCTCGAGTACGCTTCTTTCTTTTTTTTTTCTTCTTTTTTTGCTGCCACAACTCTGCCGGCTCCAGTGGTGTTCCTCCCTGATAATGGGTGCAATCCACGGAGGGCTCGGAAGCTGGGGCAATTTTTATTATGCATGCATGATGATGGAGACGAGGACGATGGTAAGATGCTACTATGGAGTACGCTTCTGTTGGCTGAGTGCCAGCACTGATAACAGACGCTGTCACTGTGCAGGTATCTAAGCGGTGAGATAGATAGAGCTGTATTACAAAAACAGCTCAGGACGCTGTTAGCATAAAAATGGTAACTTTAGTCCCTTTAAACTAAAGAAAACAAAACAACAACAACAACAACAACAAAATTAGCAACACACAACGTAACTGAAGATACCCACGAATCAAGACTCACCATTTCTGCTGCCCTCAACACTTGCGACACCTGCAGGATCTCTGGCCATATCAGCGCCCGGGGACACAGGTTCTTGTGGTTGGGGTTCGGATCCCGCGGATAGAATCCGGTCTACGGAAAAGGAGACATCGTTGAACTGATGTCGGTGTGGGTTGTGCTGGTGAAGCTGGTGGGGTTGCTGTTGCTGTTGTTGGGATTCCCGGTAGCGCGGGGGTCGGACGGAGCAATCTAGGGCCGAGACCTGTTCGCTGACCGCCCCAGGGTAGGGCGGAAAACCCGTGGGGAGGTGTCCAGTGTAGTGAGGGAAAGCGGCAACCGCGTATCTGGCGTAGGAACTCGGGTAGGCACTGGCAAGGATGTTCATCTCAGCAAAGCAGGAAAAAAAATCGCACTGATATAATGATAAGAAAAAACTTCAAAAGAAGTCTGAAAATCGTTTCTGTGGCTGATTTCGCGAAAGATTTTTTTTTTTTTTTTTTTTTAACAGGGAAAGAATAAAGATTTATCTCCTGTAATCCTTCCTTGTGAATGGCAAGGTTACGTGATTTGTCACTTCAAAACAAATGTTCAAGAACAGTTTCTGCCGTTGTCGATCTTGCACAGCCCGATCTTCTGACGATGTTGCGACAAGATGAAGACCTAATTTTCCCCATCAGCCGCAGCTCCTACCAGCGCACGTGGTCGTGGCTTAACGATCATCTTTCAAACGCCGTGGTGCTGGAGTCTCTTTGCTGGTAACAATAACTGGTGATAATCAGGTCTCTGGTGACTGGCGGTGACTCTTCAACACCCGACCTGACAGTCTTAGCCCGTGCGGTGACGACTCGTCGCTAGCGTGGTGGGCAAAATGTGAAGGGAGAGAGTGGCGGGTCCCGTTATGAGCCACCCGTCTCCACTTCGTCACTCTTTCATCTCTCGTCTCTTGCCTGCCCATTCTCTTCTTCCCTAGGCCAATGGCTGGGCGCGCAAAAACAATTAGTGGGCGTGGATTCGCACCGAGGCCCAGCCCCCCTCGCGAGGGAGAGATACGCCGGGGAGGTGACAAGCGACAGACTTGATTGATTGATTTGCGGGCCAGGGCTCGAAGCAGTGCTCTGTGGGGGGAAAGCGTGCGCGGAGAGAAGGAGACAGACACCCAAACCGCATTACACTACCGCATTTCCCCAGCATACTGTTTTTGTCTTGCGGTTTCGATATATGTTGATTACTTAATCGCAGAATCTGTCGCTTGTTTTGTCTTTCAGGATTTCAGCTTAAAGACTCAATATGTTTGTCAGGAATACAACAACGCTGTGGAAAACTGTTCATCGAATGCACTTAATCCGTGCATCAGAATCAATCACTAGGGACACAAGATAGCATCTGAAACCATTGTGGTGACTCTGGTTCACGTATAATGTCGTTTTACGTACGTTGCAGCGTACAGCGTACTTAGCAGACGACTTTGTGTTTGGTTGCGGACTGAAGACCAGTCAGACAGCGCTGACTGATAGCTATTTTTAGAGACTTTGTCGACCGGCGCGTAGTACAGGTATGGAAACGTTAGGTCCAAGAAAGTGAAATTTCTCCACTACCGGAAACCGCAAAGTCGCGAAAATGGTCGCAATGAACAAAAGGAACGGCCACTCATATGGCAAACAGCCTGAGAGCTTTGTAAGCGGCAGTTTTCTCCTCAGAACTCATTAAGAACGTAGAGACTTTTAAGGATGGGGACTATGTGTGCACAAACAAAAGCGCTGGAAAAGATTAAAAGGAACGCTAGTGCTATGTCAGTGTGCCAGCCATAACAGAGAAAAAAATGCATGGGACCATCCAGATGGTTTGCTCTGTTGAGCATGCGTATGGTATACATGCTTGTTTATACCTACTTTCAGTAGGTCCTTATTACTTTCATTCAAAGCTATAGTCCCCCATCCTTCAAGTCTCAGTTCGTGTGACAGGCAGACAACAACGCTGTGGGAAAACTTTTCATCGAATGCACTTAAAGATCTAAACTCCCAACAAAAAGTTTTCCGAAGTGTGAAAAAATTGTACAGAGTCGACCGTGCAAGCACAGTCAACTCTGTCACAGCTGCAGAGTTTTCAGCGTCCCTGAAACCCTAATGAAAGTCAAGGGCAGCCTGATTTCACAGCTCAGTTTGCGTTTTGACACTGAGCGAGAAAGATCGTGCAGCACTCAACATCCGCTCGACACTGTAGGGATGTGTCTCGCTCACTGACCAAAAGCCAAGTAATGTCACGGCAAACTCGTGCTCTGGTTTTATTAGGGTTCCCGCAGCGCTGAAAACACTGCAACTGTGACAGAGTTGCCTGGATTATGTACAGTCGAAGGAGTCGCAGTTAAAAAAAAAAAAAATCGCAATGTTTGCGGCTTTTTGCTGAGATTGCAGACCTTTAATCTGTGCGTCAGAACCAGTCACTTGGACACATCTATAGCATCTGTAACCATTGTGGTGACTCTGGCCGGCGTGTAGGTTGCTCTAGAAGTGTGTCGCGTTCTGAGCAGACAACGGTGTTTGGTTGCGGACTGAGGATCAACTAGACGGCGCTGATTAGTGGCTTTTTTATTTTTTTTTTAAGAAGATTTGTCGAGTCCCAGTTTTTTCAGGAATGGACCGTAGGCTCAAAGAAAGTCGTATTTCTCTAATATTAGAAGCCACAAAGTCACGAAAACGGTCGCGATGGTCCAATGAAACACTATGGCAACCAGCCTTACAGCTTCAAAACCGCCGGCAGTTTTCTATCTCAGCGGCGTTATGAACGCAGAGGCCTTAACGCTTGTGCGATGGGCAGATAGCGGATAGTGGCTGTCTAAGGCTATGTTCAGTGTATTGACGATTGTTTTCTTGTTTGTCGCTAGTTGTCACTCCTCCAAGTGTGTTTATGCCTAGGGGTGTATTGAGGCGTCCCCCATTCACTGACATCTCTCTCTGGTACACGTCTGTTTCCTGAACGACTGTGGTTTGTGTTTGATGTGATGTGAACTCATCGCAATGAAACTCATCCGTTTGATCGGGGCTGTGATATCAATGAGCGATGATAACTCCATTTTTATTCAGTGACTTTTTTTCTCGACTTTGTTCAGTTTTTTTATGAAATAATTCGGCTTGACCTCGTAAGCTCTTTGTTAAATAGATCGAACACATACACACAAAATCATCATCGTCGTCGTCGTCGTCATCGTCTATGTCGTTGCCTTCGTCATTGCTTTACCGCTATGTTCACGTCAGTTATCATCATCATCATCATCGTCGTCATAGTCGTCGTCATCGTCTATGTCGTTGCCTTCGTCATTGTCTTACCGCTATGTTCATATCAGTTATCATCATCATCGTCGTCGTCGTCATCACCATCATCACCACTACCACGATCAACGTCAGCATCATCCATGATGAAAAATTGTGACGCCTACAATATGCTTAATGAGTGACTTTCATCACAGTCAAATTCTCTAAAGGCATGCATGTTACTCTTGAAACATGTCAACGATATTTCCCTATAACTAATGCAGCCAGCAACTCTCAACTGCAGAAGGCCTTAAAATCAAAACGTAACTCCACCCGTGTCAATGCTGCTGTACGCCTGGTGCAGGCAACCTTCTCTTCACCTTAGATGATTTTTCATCAAAGGCAGCCCGAGCTGCTCTCGGCCGAACATTAGTAAAAGAGCATAGAGTAAACATTCCATCTCACACGTTGCCATGAAAAAAAGTGCTGCAGCTATTGATTCTTTCCTTTCTTTCCTACTTTTACGTTCGGCCAGTATCATTCTCACGGCAATGCTCTCACGAATTCAAAGAGCCTGTGCAAGTGTGTCCCAGGTTAGTCACCGTTTCTTGCCTTGTCGCGCACAAAATGGCCTGTTATCGGCTAGCTAATGCAAGCCACTCAGCGAGAGAAAAGGCGTCAAATTGGTCACATTTCCTGAAAACGATTAAATTTAACATGCGAAGGGGAAAAAAAAGAGCAAGTCAAAGAATTAATGAGAATTTAAAATCATATCCTGCTTAAAAAAAGTTGGCGAAGTGTGAACAGATTGGAAAGCAAACAGACGAGATTTCGAGTAGATTTTCATATTAATTGATTGAAAAGTATTTTGAATTGATGCTCAGCGGTTCTGTTGGAGTGTATCAAGTGCATAATGGATAGGACACAGAGCCCGACAATATACGGCAAAAAAAAATGTGCCAGAGGCAAACTTTTGTAAAAGTTAATACAATTTACACAACATTCTAGCCTCCAAGTTCATTTCTTTCTCGCGTTAAAACGGACAAGTAAGGGGGATTGTCTTTACTCTCCCCCCGGGGCTTGTATTGGGCACGACTTCCTCCTACGCTAATGGGGAAAAAAAACCTATAACACAGTCTTTCTAAAGATTTCTTATAGTTTAAATAAGGACCTATCCCTAGATGTTTGACACAGTTCTCGGGTTAAAACACAATCAACTACAGTTTTCCCTAAGGGTTCCGCAAATACTACGTTTACGGTACGCGTGCATACGATGTTCACGTGCAAATTTCAATATCTAGGACTTATTCTAACTGGTTAGTGCGAACTCATCAAAGAATCGCAACATGAATGTGTGAGAGTTCTCGAGAAAATGAAGACTTGAATCGCTTGTCAAGGACAGGTTTATCAGTAATCAAGCGCCCCGTCCATTAAAAAAAACAAAACAAAAAAAAAACAAGCACCAGTAAGCTTACTGAAACTGATGAAGATTGCATCGAGGATAAGCCATCATTTTTTTTTTTTTTTTAATAAATGCAAATTCCATATAAAATTTAACTGACAACACAACTGACCCGCAGCTGACCAGCTAATCAGCCAACCAGCAAATTTCAACCAACCAGCCACCCAATCAACCACCCAACCAACCAGCCAACGACCCTGCCAGCCAACCAATCGACAACCCAGTCAACCTACCAAGCAAGCAAACAACCTACCAACCAACCAACCAACCTACTGACTTACCAACCAATCAACCAACATCCAGCCAGCCACTCAGCCACCCAACCAGTAAACCAGCAAAAAGAAAAGACACCCAAGCCAGCTTGACTGACCTGACGTCGCTCGTGAACAAGAATACGCATTTATTACTTTCCGATTCGTATCTTCCATCTTGTCTCTGAGGGCGTTTATTACCCAGTGGGATGGGCAGCGGGGCTTGCGCTGTTCTCAGAGGCTATTATGCAACACTGTGACCTGTAACGCATGCAAAAACCCGGGGATTATCAGACACATGCATACCATTTGCATACGTATGAGGTGGCCACCTGGAAGAAACAAGCAAGATTTGGCCATCTGCGGAAGAATATGGAAATCAACTAAGGGAGATAAAATTAATGCATTTATCGACAAACCCGATCCTCTAGTTTGGAATAGAATAGATTTTTTCCCCTATATCAGCCTTGAATTTGAAGGGGTTTTGTTTGTTTGTTTGGGTTTTTAGGGTGTGCGTGCGTGCGTGCGTGCGTGCGTGCGTGCGTGTGTGTGTGTGTGTGTGTGTGTGTGTGTGTGTGTGTGTGTGTGTGTGTGTGTGTGTGCAAGAATTTTGAATACGTTTGGAGTTTGTTCGGAGTGCTTTACAAATAATTATACCTGCAGTGCAGCCGGTGCTCAAACCAAACTCTGATGAACAAGTCATACTCGCAAAGTCGTGATGTGGCGAATGAAAGATAAAATGCAGCGACAACAGCAACACTATACAAACACCCCCTCCCTACTCCACACACACACACACACACACACACACCCCTCGCTAATCGCCCCGAGCACTCGGGTTATGGTGGAGCCGTACGCTATATCCAGCCTTCACTATCATCAAGTGAAAGCACTGACAAGTTTTGGAATAAAAATTGCATTAAAGAAACTGTGTACAAATAATTTAGTGTAAAAGAGTTTTCTAATACTAAAAGGTGGGTTTCACTAATAATAATTATAATAATAATGTAGAATAATGTAGAATAACATTTGCAAACACTTTCGATGAAAAGTCAAGACGCTCATGCCAGGGTGTCAAAGTCAAGGGGTAACGCTACCAAGTGATGCTTCACCATCTTCGAGCAAAGCTCATCAACACACTCTCCAGCCCCTTCAGCACGCCCACTGTCACCTAAACCACCCCCAAGACTCACAGCAGCTTTGTCAAGAGCGTGTCAAATGCAACACATTTTCACCACAGGCGGAGTGGACTGATGCAAGATAGACAACACCTGTCTCTCAATAGCTTGGCTCGAAATCTGGCACGTCGCCGTTTGTAAAAATGATGATCTCCATCTCTAGAACAAGAGTCCTATATGTAATCTTCAGCAATGCCTGCGCCCTAGGCGGAGAATGGGCCTACCTGAGTATAAGCGTCCAATAAACGATTGTCTGAAAGAGATGGACTGTTGACACGGATCATACGCTACGAAGGCGAGGCCTGTGATCGAGCCACCGAGCTGCAGCACCACTGGCTACGCGTCCCATCAGTGCTATATACATGTACCTCTGTTGAAAAAGGCGCTCTGATGGAGTGAAGAAATCGGTCCACAGATATAAATGAAGCATTCGTATACTGTTGTTACAGGTTACTTGGTGCAGGTACATCTCTGTGACCAACCCTCTCGTGATGACGCTTTCGAGGGCTGCATGACACCCCTCGTGATCGATGACGACACCGTGACGTGGTCGCTCGAGCGCGGAGGCCAGGCTGCCCGCGGGGCAACACTTAAACGCGTTCATTGTTGCAATATACGTGTGGTGATAGACGCGGGCAGACAATGCCTAACAAATCGAGCGCCTCTCGGCCTATTGTTTTCTCTAACGGCAGCTGATTATTGCCCTTTTAAATAACGGGACCTTCCAGCAACTAACGGTGACACTTCGCGGTTGTGACACGTTCTTCGTCAAACTGCTGGACCGTTCGCTCCGTCACACCCTGACCATGGGTTCACCCAACCGTGACAGACCCTCTGTGGTTGAGACAACCTGTCATTAGGACCAAAGTTGCGGTAAACTTGACGAGATACCAGAAATCATTCTGACATTGTATTGGGAAACATATATATATATGGGATTGGGTTGGAGGGATTACGTGATACTGTAATCAGTCGCAGTCACTCAGTAATACGCAAATAACACATCGATCATTATGAGATGCAAATCCCTGAATGTTTATGGGTTCGGTAACCTGGGCCCGCATGTAAAAGTCGAGGTTAGGGATTTTAGCGCGGGTTAAGGCCTAACCTCGAACTAAACTAGCTCTAGGTTTTTTGTTGTTGTTTTTTTTTTTTTTAAATCACGAAGCGAGTCCATTCCACCATGGTGCCTAAGCCATTACAGAAGGATTTTTTCCTTCCTGTCTTCGCTTCCTTTTTTTTTTTTTTAAATTTAATTTTGTTTTGGGATTTCTTTTGTCCTACTCTGGGGTAGGCCCGTAGCCGTGGGTTAAATTAACCTCGAGTTTTACATACGGGCCCTGCACACTTACATGAACTTCTTTGCACACGGATCCTTTGCTCTCTCAAAACTAGCATGGGCACTCCTGCAGTTTTTGTTTTGGTTTTACTGTTTTGTTTCGGTATTTTTCTAAGTCCCATTGCAATGACTGAATACGTTTACAAAGAAACAATTGTTTCTGTGTTTGTCTTTGCATGAATATCTGCCTACAAGGATTACTGGTTCTCATAAAACTAGCATATAGATTCCTGTAGCTTTTCTTAATATAATTTGTCCCCACTTAGTGGTTGTATAAGTTTTTTGAGATTGTTTCTGTGTTTATCTTTATCAATAGTTCCAACCAAAAAATAATTAATTAGGTTGTGTTTGTCTTTGCATGAATATCTGGTTCTGCCAAAACTTACTTGGAGACTCATGTAGCTTTTTAAAAAATGAATCATCCCCTCTTAGTGGTTGTATAAGTTTGTTGAGATAATTAATTTTCTTTGTTTATCTTTCTCGAATATTATATTACGAGTTCAATGAATACATACGGTATTCCATAGAGTTAACTTTCATAGTAAGCTTACTGTTCGAAAATTAAAGATCAGTTACCATTGCTCAATACGACCTTCTGCGGGTAGTTCAAATTTCAAAGTGTTTGATCTGTGAAACACTCAAAGTTATCACCACGATCATCATCCCATCCCTCATGCTGTGACAGTCGGTCTTCTTGTTTTCTGGGAGCTCCTACCGCTACGGCGCTCCTGGGTTGAGAGTTAGGACATTTACTCCCTTGCGACTTGCAACATGTAACACCAAACCTACCCGGCACACACCGCTAGTGACTAGTCCAGACCGCACACCTCTCCGACCGAGTCAAGTCCCTCAGGTAAGAAAAGCTAACGGAGAGTGAAATCAAAAGGATGCTGAGTCGATCACCGGCGCGGAGGGAGACCATAAAACTCTAAATGCTGGGCGTTATCTGATGGAAGTCGTGGGCGCAGATCAGAGAGAAGTCACGGAAAATCGCACGAGATCTCGGCGTAGCTGACTGAATCTCGCAACTTGATCGTTGATCTCTCTGACGTTCAGAAGGTGAAAGTGCGTATCTCCTGCTCATCCAAACCGTCTCAAGATTTCCTAGGGTTCGATCGGAAGCTTCAAACGGTTTCAAGATCATTAGCGTAAGATCCTTGAGGCATAACGGTCAGCATTAAGGCATCATTAGGCCTAGCGAAATCTGAGATATCGCACTATGAATCCACCAGAGGCGTGAGAAACGAAACACACAGAGCCAGTTTCGACCATGCCTTTGTATCTGTTAATTATAACCTTTAATACAGGCTGTTTTATAGCTTTGTCTCGACAAGCTTGAGTGGCCGCGCCGTCCAAATGTCTGCCCACTTACCCTGCATGGCTTGCAGGTTTTCACATGTCGCTTTTCCTGTCTACAGTTCCTAATGCAACAGCAACAGCAACAACAAAAATAAAACAAAAACTAAAAACGCTTTCTAAAGCGGCACGGCATTCACTACTTTGACATGTGTTTGGGGCCGAGTCCAATTTAGAACTAATTACCATCCCGTCAGGCTTAATAGTCACACAAACACAAAGCGATAATTACGCAAATTAGAACTATCACTTTTATTTCATTGTGGACCACCAGGGTTTACTCGTGCATATTAACTCTGATCGTATCTTCGTCGCCCAGGCTTCAGCCCACAAAGGCAATTTCACAAACAGTTGGCACTGATCCGCTTGAGAAAAAGCCCAACGCAATTGTCACTCACATTACCCAACTTGAGATGATGATATCAAAGCGGGACAGTCAAACTAGCCATGAAAGTCGACAGGCCTTTGGCTAAAGGGGGAATAATGGGGAGATAGCGGTATTTAAACACGATCCAAACAAACAATCCTTTGGAGCCCAGCTTCGGCCAATATGGCTTCCGGCAGGGTCGATAACTCTCGAGCCTACTTTCCAAAAGTTAGCCAGCCGCGAAAAGATAAGATGGTGGCCCAAATCGATGACGTGACATTGCCACCAGTTTTAGCGAAAACAGTTTAATGTTCCAGTCAGGCGATGTGATTGTTGTAATTAATGTTTTCTTCATCCGATTGCTATGGAAATTTCCAGCCGAAAATTTGCTGAACAGCGTAAGGAGCGACCACTCGAGGTCTGTTCATTTTGTGACCTGAGGAAAAAAAAAAAAAAAGCACCTTAGCTTTTATAGATTTCCCACTATCCTGTGACGCTATGTTTGATTTCCTGAGCGTCGTTTTATTTTAAATGTTGGTTGCCCCACCTGTCTATGCATGTAATTATACAGTTAAATCGTACAGGAAGATAACAGTAGATTCGATGTCTAGTCACAGCCCGTGTAATTATTACACAACAGTCCAAGCGTGGATTTTCATTAGAGTTATCTACCACGTGATGATCTTCTTTTTTTAAAATTTGTATTGGATGGCGCATGATGGGGGTGAGGTGTGGAAGGACACTAATGCCATTCTTACACCCTGTGTGAACTGGTTGCAATGAAAACAACTTAGTTACGCTATAGCAGATCTGGAGTCCTTGATACAATTTCCGTATATCCACTGAGTCAGCATGAATTCAGCTGCTTTTTTAATTCACCTCACTATCAAGGTCATCTCTTGAACAACGGCATACCTGTAATCGTATTTTTTTTTCCTCGAGCTTGAGCATTTCCGTGAGACAATCGTGAGGCAAGTTTCCCACACACACGGTGGATACAAATATTTCAAACGAAACCGTTATGGCGGAAAATGACAGCTGCTTAGGGCCTATCTCTGCTTGTGATCGCAAGACCAGTTTTCCTGCCCGTAAGGTTTATAATTTAATAAGATGCTTCTTAGTATGCTAGAGATGAAACGATAACTTCAGTGTCACACAGTCGACTAGTGTGGCTGACTTGTGCCAATATCTTGGAGAGAGAAGTCGAGTAACTTTTACTGAACCATCTGCGTGATTGGTCGACCAAACTGTCTTACTGACATCGAATTGCATGTAGTCTGTTGACGCGTAGTTTACGTTCTGTGTGTGTGTGTGTGTGTGTGTGTGTGTGTGTGTGTGTGTGTGTGTGTGTACGAGAGAGAGAGAGAGAGAGAGAGAGAGGGGGGGGGGGTCGTCCTTCTAGGTCCTATTATGTTTCATCAGCAAAACCGTTCACGTCTAGCACCATTGCCATTCATGATACTCGGATCCAGGGACAGCCAGATAGAATTCAAAGTGCTTTTTCATTCATATCGATATTTCTTTTTTGTTAAAAAAAAAAAAAAAAAAAAAAACAGAGAGAGAGAGAGAGAGAGAGAGAGAGAGAGTCTGTTTCCATTGAAAACAGGACACCGTAGAATCAGACACTGTGATCCTCTGTTGCAAATCGGCCCACAGTACTGTATTTCGTTCTGGGCTTGGTTGTTTTTGTATTCCCGCTCGAAACCAGTACACTGTTAGGCAGAGACTGTGCCAGCGTCTGTCGTTGTTCGGGCTCCGCAGACTTGTGATGTGACTCTTCAAGGGTAAATCTCGGCTCTTCTCCGGCCAAGGCGCAAGATGGCAGCTCCATCCAGCTGGAGGTCCCTAGGGAGCTGGGCAGAATCTCCGGGTAGCCGATTCATGGTCGCTGAGACCCGAAAACGACGAGGCCTGTCGTTGTAATCGCCCCTAGAATCAATGAAGCAGGCCACCATTTGTCAGCAATCGGCGCTGTTAATGAAAAGCAAGGCGGTGGCGAGGCGGGGGTGACGGCCAGTCGCAGTAAGCCTCTTTCTGGCCCCAGCTCGTGCGTCACGGCGCTCCTGATGTAATCTCGCGCGTCCTCTGAGACTCTCGTTGCGGGCGAGACGAGCGCGAGATGGCTGGGTCCGTGTGGCAACTTTACGATGTAACGGCGGCGCGGCCCTGTTCAATAAGCCAGTCATTAGCCTGATATTACATATGTCATCTTTTGGAGCCCCTTCCGATCGGAACACCGAAAACTCAATTATCTCACGTGTTCATGGCGTTAACAACGAGGCTGATTAATTCAAATTTAATTACTTCATACATGCGAAAGGAGACGGGGATGGCACTGCTATCGCTTCCATCTTGCTCCCGCATTTCGGCTGGCCAGTGTGCGTGTGCTCTCCCTTGTCGGCAGACGCGGCATTTCCATATAGATGGCGCTGTCTCTCCGCGGCTATTTCACGCCGGCCTGACTGTGAAGAAGGCAAGACGCGCCCATCTTGAGATCTATGGCGCGAACAGGCCCGCGTACAACCTCCGCTAAGCTCCCTGGGATTGGGAAATAATTCCTGTTACTAGTACAAGCCGGACATTTTTTTCTTTCTCTCTCTCTCTCTCTGTCTTTCTTTTAAACAGAAGCAAGCCAAGTTTGTTTTCGACAGAACTGGATAGGTTGGAAACTCAAATAGATGTTAATTGCTTTTGTTAACTTATTGTCCAGATTTTCGGCGGTTTTCTTTAGACTTTCAGACAACAACAACAACTTAGTTGAAACTTTTAAATTTTGGCGGGACTCAGTTTAGGAACTGAAAGAACTGTTTTGATTACCACTGTTCTTAGTCTCGTCAGTTTATGAAACGTTCATAGCTGCTTCTTGCGCATGATCTGACTGATTATTTTGAACATTTCAGTTAAGTGAGTTAGCAACAATCTGGCCTAAAAAAAAATTAAAAAACTTTCTTTTAGAATACACAACCAGAACTCGAAGCGGGAAAGGGCAGAAATGAAACTTTCATCGACTCCTCTATATATTGAGCAGTTTATAAAACAGAGATCAGTTGGCCCAAATCATGTTTAAATCTTGTTCAGATAACTCGTTAAAAAGCACAGTAATAAAAATAAGCAAACAAACACCAGCGACCAACCAATATCGGGGGACCACACCCCTCCCCCCAAAACACACACACACACACACACACACACACACACACACACACACACACACACACACACACACACACACACACACACACACAAAACAAAAAACAAAAGAAACAAACAAACAAATAAATAAAAACAAAACAAAACAAAACAAAACAAACCAACCAACCAAACAAACAAACAAACAGACAACCACTCAACCAACCAACCAAACGATCGGCAAAAACAAACAGGAAACCGAACCAAAACCAAACAAAACCCGACAAGATCTAGGAAGTTCCCCCGAAAAAACCAACACGGCAACACAGAAATGATTAATTTTGCATATGATGAATGTATCATGATCTATGAAAACACACACACACACACACACACACACACACACACACACACACACACACACACACACACACACACACACACACAGCGAGCAAGGGGGGGGGGGAGAGAGAGTGTGTGTGTGTGTGTGTGTGTGTGTGTGTGTGTGTGTGTGTGTGTGTGTGTGTGTGTGTGTGTGTGTGTGTGTGAGAGAGAGAGAGAGAGAGAGAGAGAGAGAGAGAGAGAGATTTCCTTTCTCCATGTATGTCCTCCGATCACAATGCTCCTCCACCCTTCACCAATAACTTGTAAACCATCCGTCTTATGTGCTCCCATCTCAGTAATAATGATACAACCCTCATACGCCCTCGAGGCTCGCCATCCCAAACAAGGCCATCTAGAAGAAAGAGAGAGATAAAGATATGATGGAGATATGATATTCGGGCCCCTAGTCACCGCTAAGGCCATCAATCACTGACCATCAAAGCAAAACTGAGCTGGAACAGGCCGGGGGCGGGGGGATGGTGGTGGTGGGGGGGGGGGGGGGGGGGTGATCGGACCTCCGTGTGCTTGGCAGCTCGCAATCTATAATACCACATTCCTCTTGTTGTTAGACCTATGGTCGCTGAAACAAAAGTAATTCACTGCATACAGAAACTGTCTGGCCTGTCATCCTGTAGTCACGATGTGGATGTGGCCTTATGAACATACAGATCGTTTGCCGCACCCACTTTTAATACACTACCCCACTCCTGTACCGTAACAGGTATGTCGCTTCGACAGACTTTCTAAAGAGCTGAGGTGTTTGTTCTTGATTTTCTGCGTACAAAATGCAATGTGAAGTAGAAACCTAATGAAGCAAGTTGCCTTGAAAGCTGATGGTAGAGATCCATCTAGTTCGCTGCCTCTCGTCCGTGTATCACTCTTTCCAACTTCCTCAGAGCTGTTTACTTGTGAATACTTCTGTCTTTCGTTTTGGATGTACGTGGACCTACTGTGCGTTATTTTGTATTTGTTCTAGGATTCTTATGGAGCAAATAAATAAATGTTTGTTTTTTTGTTTTTTTTTGGTGGGGGGGGGGGGGGTATTTTGGGTTAAAAACACGAACCACTCATCTGCTGTACAACCCATACCCCCTACAGAAAGTAGTCTGCCGTCAAACCAAAAATGAATATAAAATCTATTGCTCAAATGACGGTAGTAATATTCTTGAGCCTCAGAATCACTGTACGTGAGTTTGATGCTTCTTGTATGAAAGAGACAGAATGTTGAAATGGTAACCTTAATACATGAGATTAGTTGTCATTGTTGCTGTTTATCATGTTGTTTTTCTTTTCTTTCCTTCATTTTCATACAACGCCAATATAAGAAAACAAAGAAGAAATTTTTAAAAAGAGTACATAATACTTATTTTTGAAGTTGTTACGCCATCTGTATAGCAAATATTTACAAGTTTGTATAAGTTTCACGACAAACATAGGAACCACAATCAAACACATCATCGACCAATTCAAGCGGGTCTTTGTCACGCCTCATTGATTAAATGCTTTCCTGTCAGTTGTCACGATAACCGCACCCTAAACCTTTTTCTCCATAGCCACAGTTCTTCAGACACAGTAAAACACTCGTCTCTATGAAACACTCTGACAATTGATCAGTCATACCTGTCATCGTCACTCATTGGTTTGCCTGCAGGTGAGATTTCACCTCCTAATAAATGAACGATATTACCCCCTGACTTCAAAGCAAAGAGAAGACGGCTATTCGCTGGCATGTGGGATCTGACAAATAAGTTCATTATTACCTCTGGCCGAAAACAGTTTCTCGTTCACGTACGTTCCTGTAGTGCAAGAGCGAGGTATCCATCAATGTCAGACGCGTGACAATGATTCACAATACAATCATTTCCAAGGGATGACTGTGTATTGTATGTATGTATGGATGGATGGATGGATGGGGGACGAGGACGATGTGGTTGGGGAACTCAAGAGGTAGGTGTGTGTGTGTGTGTGTGTGTGTGTGTGTGTGTGTGTGTGTGTGTGTGTGTGTGAGTGTGTGTGTGTGTGTGTGTGTGTGTGTGTGTGTGTGTGTGTGTGTGTGTGTGGTGGTGTGTGTGTGTGTGTGTGTGTGTGTGTGTGTGTGTGTGTGTGTGTGTGTGTGTGTGTGTGTGTGTGTGTGTGTGTGTTTTGCCGTAATAATGAAATAATGTAGATGCACCATTTTGCTGGTGATTACTATTTTGTTCAAACACACAATCGCAATTTGCATCTTTAAAAATCGCCCTTTATAGATAATCTTTCTTCGAACCGTGTTTTGAGTACAGTCTATAAGGAACATTTATTCATCAGCTAGCCTTTCTCGTTTTATTTTTAAACAGTAACTGATTACAATAATATAATAACGAACATTAATTTGTCTAGACTGTTAGACTGTTTGTTATGAGACTGAATCCAGTACATTGTTTCCTTCTTTTTTTTTAAAGCAGGGAAAACATGTCGCAGTATGAAGCGAGAGATCACGAACACAAATAAAATGGATACCTATTGAACATGCAGGATGCATACGTTCCACCATATATTTCTTGCGCGTTCAGACAACACAAGCAGTTGTCATGCTGGTATTTGCAGTCTGGTGACTTTGATGAAAATGTCTGTAAGAGAGAGAGAGGGAGAGGGAAAGGGGGGGGGGGGGAGAGAGAGAGAAAGAGAGAGAGAGAGAGAGAGAGAGAGAGAGAGCTCTTTACTGATCATCCTTAGGAAACTGGGTACTTTGACATTTTTACCGACATACATATACACTACGTCTTTTATATTCTTTGTTTCTCGCGGAAGAACTCAGCGAACATGAAAGCGACACTCGTGCCAAGATTTATTTGAATTGAAGTTTAAAAGAAAGATATGCCCCCCCCCCCCTCTCCGAAACACACACACACACACACACACACACACACACACACACACACACACACACACACACACACACACACACACACACACACACCCCAACAAACTAAATATAAATATATACCACAACCACCCATAACCCCCCCCCCCCCCGGCCAAAAATTAAATAAATAAATAAATACAATTAATTAATTTTTTTTTTAATAAATTAAAATAACAACGTAAAACAAAGCAACAACATCATCATCAACAACAACAACAACGACAACACCAACAACAATAATAGTAATAACAATACCAATAAATATATTATTATCGACTGAAACCAGAGAATGGAGAAATGGAGAATGCAGAAATACAAACCTGGCGAAATGTCAGTGTATACCACAGTTTCCCTTTGTATTGCGAAAGTTCATATCATAATCTTTTCTTTTTTTTCACGTTACGAGAGATGAATGTACGTACTCACACAAAACGTAAGTGCTGAGTGGCTGTAAAACTGTCCGATTAACCTACATTTACACCCCTTAGAGTACTGGGCCCGCATGTAAAAGTCAGGGTTAGGGAGTTTAGCCCCGGGTTAGAGTCTGACCTGGAACTAAATTAGCTCTACGGTTACATTTTCTGTTGTTTTTTGTTTTAAATCAGGAAACGGGTCCATTCCACCATGATGCCTACGCCGTTATAGATTGATTTTTGTCTTTCTTTCTTCGCTTCCTTTTTTTTTTTAATTTTGTTTTGGGGTTTCTTTTTTCAGTCCTAGTCTGGGTTAGGCCCGTAGCCGTGGATCATTAAATTAACCTCGAGTTCTACATACGGGCCCTGATCTACAAGACTGACCTACATAACTTCTTAAAGTACAAACGGATTACGATTAAGTAAGTACCAGTAATTAAAAGCTTTTGGTTCACTGTCTTCGGGGCAAAGCATTCAGCCACAGAATTTTATACCGTAATTATAGGCATTGTTGCCCTGCAGGTCACAGTCGCGAGCCGCCAGTCCGATGACATCTTTACCCCTTTTGCTGGAGTATCAGTCTGGGGTTACCTTACAGGCAGCATTCATAATTTATATTATTATCTATTTACAGCTGACACGAAGGTAACTGACAGTACGCGAAACGATTGTATTTGCCATTTAGCAAATCAGTCAGCCACTGCTGACTTAATTTTAAGGTATGTTCATGAATTAATTGTGTGAAATTTAGATGTTCTTAAGACCGTCTGTTGTTATTATTATTACCATCAAACGTTAGGCAACAGATAATGAATGGATAACCAATGATTAGCATAATTATGTATGATGAAACTAAATCTGCTGACCTTTTTCTTGCAATCACATGTAAACTCTACAATTAAAATTCAATTTTTTTATTTGTTCCTCTTGTTAAGTCAGAGAACAGTGCGAACTGCTGGTAATGTAAAGGACGCAGAAGAAGACGAAAAAAAAAAAAAACCGTCGCCGACAGGATTCGAACCTGTGCGGGGAGACCCCAATGGATTTCGAGTCCATCGCCTTAACCACTCGGCCACGACGACTTCCAACTGTATGTGAGCAATAATAATACCCTAATCTTAATGCAAAACCAACCATCTGCTCCCTAATAACTAGGTAAGTTTGTTGTGTTTGGTTACTCATTTCAAATGAAAGAGACACTTTAACTTATAAAAACAAGAACAGAATCAACTTCAAAGCACGATTAAAGGAAAACCCGACAGCGTTCCAATCCAAGGGAAATAACTGGCGCACAAATTTCAATCCGAACTCCGCCGCAGCAGCACCGTATCACATCCTGTTGTGAATGACTCTGATACGTAACGCACTCTATCTACGCCGAAATTTGACCTTCGCATTACCAAACAGAACATCCTGGCCAGTTTTCGTGTATCAGGTCATCCAAGAGTAGGCGTTTCGTTTTGTTGCGATTGTTTGTACGTTCACAGTGCTGTACTTTCTCACCGATTCCAAACAAACTACGAAGGGACACAATCATTTTTACAGTATAGAAGTTATTTTCCCTTTAATAAAAACGAAGTTTACACATTTCACCATAAATGTGTCAGTATTTCACTGTTAGCTAGGGTTTACAATTCACAACAAATACTCACAGCATGTCGACAGGTCAGTACTATGCACAATTTGGCCAGATCTTTGTCCGGACTCACTTTTTTGTTCTTTCCTCTGTATGCGTTTTCACTGTACCATTTTATGCGATTCATATCAAACTGGTTGTTATATATTGAGTGTTGCAGCAACGTATGATTGGAGCATTGTGTCCTAGGCGACACATCTGAACATCGATCGCTGATAAATTATTACGGCTGATCTGTCCAGATTCGATGTCCCTCACCACCACTGACTTGGGAATTCCCGCTGCCCCGTCGCACGGTTGAGTTCCATTCTAAACTTAGCCTCACTGGTATCATTCAGTTGGAGAGCTTTCGGGTATACATAGATCTTCTGGCTTCCTAGGCAAAATTCTAAAATTGGGAAGTTGGGGAACTTCATTGCGTTTCTTGATGCTCCAATTCGGCACTGCATGTGGCAGCGTGCCATTTTTTTTTGTTTTTTTGTTTGTTAATCCACTCACCTACATGTAAACTTGCATATCGATGTTAGATTGTATCTTGAACACGCCAGCATTGACATGCTTGTTCTTCCTTTACCGCAGATCAGGGTACACAAAATCAGCCAAGTCTCATTCACTGGCTGCTTCATTTTTATTATTTGTTGGCTGTTTTCTTTACAAAAGTGTTCCCCCACCCTCATGCTGTATAACATTCCACTTCATATGCTGTAGTGCTGTACTGCGCAGAGTAAAGAGTTTCAGAGAACTTCAGAAAAGCTTTTCATTAAAAATGAATTACAGAATGCGAAGATTCTTAGTAAGAAAATTTCTTTATTCTAAAAAGAAAACAGCATCAACATTAACATGACAATCATGAAAACAATTTATGCAGATTCTAACAATTAACTGTCTTAAATTTACTGTTAGTGTAAAAAAATCCTTATAAAATCAAAAGTAGACATATAGTACTTTCTTCCAATCAGTTCGGTTTGATTTGTTTTTACTGGTGGGGGGGGGGGGACAAAAGCTATAGTAAAATAAAATAAAAATTCCATGGTCTTGTGTCACCAAAGGATGGGTGTTGTGATTGCTAATTTTCACTATTCTTTTTTGTTCTTTTCTGCCCCATATTTTTTTTCACACACACTCCATGGTCTTTTGTCACCAAAGGATGGGTGTTGTGACATTTTTACAATTTTTTTCTGGTCCTTTTCTCGCCCACCGTTTTTTTTTGTTTTTTTGTTTTCCCGCGCCGTGTATGTCAGTACGTCCGCAGAGTTACCTTTTGTTTGTTTGTTAAAGTTATGTCCCATTTGTTTATGTCCTGAAGAAGGCGAAAGCCGAAACGTTGACCTGTGCCGTCCTTTGTGAAATTTAAGTGGTTTCTGTCCCTTTTATGTCGCTTTTATTTGCTTATAGTAAAATAGTTACACATTGTATTCACATGAGTCTCTGTTCTCGTAAAACAGAGAAAAATTCAACTCCATAGTCCATACACAATGGAATGTGTCAACTTCGCAGTAAACATATACACAAGCACATATATCATGGGAACACTTCAAAATACT
Organism: Batillaria attramentaria; assembly: GCA_018292915.2. Classification (NCBI taxonomy): domain Eukaryota; kingdom Metazoa; phylum Mollusca; class Gastropoda; family Batillariidae; genus Batillaria; species Batillaria attramentaria. The sequence continues at coordinate 1,464,259 of JACVVK020000109.1, read as the reverse complement.
GCTTCATACAATTATGAAACAGGGCCCTTTTCTTACACAAAAAATACGGCTTTCATTCAAAAAATAATTATAAATATTTTATGCCTTAAAAATTTATCTGTGAATAACCATCCTGAAATTTTGTAATGAGGACAATCAAACTAAAATCATTCAAAGTGTACACTCATGCATTATACACATTCCACTACAAACAGAAAGAAAATGTAATATTTGTGCCACAGTCTAATTAGCAAATTATCCCAACACCTTGAGCATTTAAAAAAAAAGATACAGTCACTCTGAGGTCAAGTCTTATATATATATATATATATATATAAGTTTCTTGTTTTATATATATGTATATAAATATAAATAAATAAATAAACTTGGGCGAAATTTATAAGCCAACAGTCCCCAAGAGATTCACCCCTCACGGCCCCCAAGCTCAGCCAGGTTTCTTCCCTTGTACTGCCAAACGATGTGACACATGCTCCCATTCCAAGGAAGTCCATCAGTTTAGATCTCCATGGGATGGTAGAATGTGGAACATCAGGCAGAACTTGACATGTACCATGCCCCTGACCATGCCTAACCTGATTTATGTGATACAGTGTGACGGCAGCCCTGAGAACATCTACATTGGTTCTACCAAAAACTTAAAGCTGAGATGGGCCAACCATAAGAGCGATATCAAAACTGGCAAAGTTACGAAATGCCAGCTAGCCGCCCATGTCTGTCAGAACCCACATGCAGCTGACCCTCAGCTCCACTTCCTCACCATTTTTGCAATAGAACGAGTGGAGCAAGAAAAGGACCTCATCAAGAGGGAGATATGGTGGCAGTGTAATTTAGGCATCATCTTTTCTGGCCTCAACACTAGGAAAGATCTAGCCACCATGCTGCGTCTTGGTAAGAGGATCCTTTTCTAGAACAGAAGGATGGAATCTGACAGGCATCAGCGAGAGGTTTCGGTCCAGTAATCCAGTAATTTGTGTACAGTTTGCAGATCTTCTCAGGGTTGGAGAGAGAGAGAGAGAGCACGTGAAAGAGCAAGAACATTATTATTGACGTAAGGATTGCGTCATAACCCTGATGTCATTTATTTTGTATTTTGTATTTCGTATTCCGCTGATGAAGGGCCCGCTGAGAACTGTGATCAACTATTATTATTAACAAGACATGGAGCCCAAATTGGAGTGTGTGCATGTGTGTGTGTGTGTGTGTGTACCTGTGGATATCTCCTCTATAAATAGTATAAAAATCTTCTGGTGTTGTGCGCCTTTGTGTATGCCTGCCTGCTCTGTGTCTGAGTGGAATGGGTGATTCCAGCGTGCGCATGCGTGAGGCGTGGTGTGTGTGACATGATGACGGCTCAATCATCCCAAGAGTCAGCATGTTGTCCACCTCACACTTGACGACGGAAAACACAGAAAATGGGACGGTACTGCTTGACCTGCACTGGCGTGGTCAATTGGACTGTATGTTGAATCAAAGCTGTGTGATCCGGCTTATCCGTGAGAATATCATGAAACTCTGAGAACACACTTTGCCCCCCCCCCCCCCCCCCCCCCCCCCCCCCAAAAAAAAAATGTAAAGTGTTGTGGGCTGCAAAGAGTGGTGAGAAAGCCCTGAAATCAATGACGGTACTACTCATCAACATACAATGTGACCTCAGCTGGTTTTCATAATACTGGAAATAAATGAAATCAGCATCAAATGTCAGCCAAAGTAAAAGATAGCATGGTCTGTGCACAGAAGTACAAGTAAACTGCCAGGCAAAGTGAAGACAGCATGGTCTGAACACAGACCTTACAAGCAGTGCATTGTCATGCTTTTACACACATTTCACTGCAACATAGTGCAAGTCGCTGCAGGTTCTCTCATAATTATATAATATACTGGTCACTCACCTGCCAGGAGCACCTGGGTAAAATACTACACGTACTTTCTAGCACACATCACCATTTAAAGACAAAGACTCATGACTTAGGTCCCTGGGGGAGATATGGAAGCACATGAAATAATGCAAAATGATATTAACATAATGTAGTAAATCAAATTCCAAATGTACATATGGTAGTGCTTTCCATCCCAGGAATCAGTGTAACAGCATTGAATGTTAGCCCCTCTCAGTATTAAACTTGCATATCGTCCTAAGCCCGCCTGGTGAAATTAAAGTAGTAGTTTTCGTAGAACGTGCCATCTGGAAAATAGTGGAGAGTGTAGTTGTCGATGAGAGCCATTGCTTCGTCCTGAGCTGACTGGAATCGATGGCCACTCTTTCGAGCTGCAAACACAGAAATCAATAACACTGGATAGCATATGACATGATTTTGAAAACTATATATGTGCATCAGTTTGGTTAATAATAATAATAATAATAAGCGCATCAATATAGGTGCTTTATCAAATATTTGGCTCAAAGCGCCACCAGCTAAACCCAACACGCACGCTCATGTGAATCACACGCATTCTCTCACACACTGGACATGAACACATTACAATCACATGGTGTGAAGGGCCAGCTCAGCAAGCTAAATTTCAGAATTTTAGAATTGCATTTATTTTCAATTTTTGTAGGTTGAACATTTCCAAAGCAGAGGGGGAGGAAGCCGGAGTACCCGGAGAGAACCCACGACGGTCGCCCTGAATGAACGGTGCCACATACGAGAAAGAAAAATTCCTCATCCCGAGTGGGACTCGAACCTGACCTCTCGCATTGGTGACTAAGTCTTAACCACTAGACCACCGGCCGCCACGGTTGGTTAAAACAACTGTATTGTAAGATAACTGTTCATGCTTGAGACTGGAACAGCCTAGCACCTCATACAACAAACAGAAAAAAAAACAAAAACAAAAAAACAACAAAAAACAACAAAAATGAAGTGGATGTGCAAAGGGTACTGTAGCCAGAAAATTGGAATGATGTAAGGAATTAACATCAGACGCTACTCTACTATGAAACAGACACTAACTAATCCATTTGTACAAGCACAACATGTGAACTGATAAATTCTACAAGTGGAAACCTCTGTCAAAACAAAAACACAACATGTAATACTAACTGACCTTCATCAACGAAAAAGTTAGCAAAGTACTGGGCCACTCTGATAGCGTGGTCATCATGGTTGATCACATAATGTGGGTTCCAGTTGAAAGCATTCTTCTCAGGGTGCCACTGAACTCCATAGATTGGGTATTTGAAGGCTGCAACACATGAAGTACATACATACATGTACAGGATGCACAAGGGTGCAGGGATCGATTTTCTCATGCGCCGTGCGACTATGTCTCATATTTTGATAAAATGTTGCATAGAAATTTCGCAAAATGCGTCATATGTCGCACAAACATGACATCACAAGCGCACTTGACAACGCGAAGCAGAGATGCGCTGTCCGTGTCAGTCATAGAGTCTGTTACACTAATCTAATATTAGTGATGAGGCTTACTTATCCCGCTCACCGCGCGCGCTGCCAGGAACTCTCGCTCGAAAGAGTTGCAAAAAATATTGGCGCGTTAGTTTTCTCAGTTCTGCGATCGAGAGGTCCTTTTCCGTTCACCTGAACCTGAACGTCACTGCACTTAGCCTAGTAGGAACAGGCTCTCGGCACAGACATGTGACAGAGTGATGCGGGTGAACTTGATTGTCTCAAAGAAAATGAAAATGTCTCATAAAAATGACTGGTCAAGGAGACAATGTCTCACTGGCATTTTTGAGTAAATCCATCCCTGAGGGTGGATGGGTGTTTGGGGGTTTAACGTCCTTTTCCACCACATACGGGTGATATCAAAGACGGGGCAACGATGAAAAAAGCCAGCACAAATTTTTGTGCCCAACTTGGGATACGAACTCACGACCCGAGCATTAGAAGTCCAACGCTCTACCATTCGGCCACCCCGGCTCCCCATACAGGATGCACAAAATAACAGAAAAGCATCATGCTGGTTAATAACAAATACCCCTTGCAATGGACACAATTAAATCATTAATACCTCTAAAGGTTGTTGTTTTGTTTTACAGTATACTTCACTTTTTTTTTTTTTTTTTTAGCACGTTGGCTGCCATGTGTCAGATAAAAAAAATGGCTTCCACCACAACTTCCAACACGTAAGACGTACCCACTAGGAAATTACCTTCAAATGTGGAGACAAACCGTTTTCCTTTCCTGCCGACATTTGTTGACAGCACATGGTAGAAATTGTACAGCTCTTTGTGCTTTTGGAATACCTGGCAGACAAAAAAGAAATGTATCAATCCTTTCACAACTGCTTATCCTCCAGACACTCAGCCTGCAGCAGCTGTGCAGTACATGTACTTATAACTTTGAACAGCTGTAGCTGAAACACTACTCAACCAATCTCATTCAAACTTTTTGGGGAGCAAAATGCTAATGAGGTTTCCCCTGTGATGCAGGCGGTCTTTTTCAACTGTCAAACCTCCCCCCCCCCCCCCCCCTGCCCCATCAGAAGATATTCTTCAAATTCAGTAAATCCACTGCATCAGGGACAGCAGCTGTCTACCAGCAGGTGCTGGCCAGTGATGAAAGTTGTGAAAGGGTTAGATTATCACAAATAGAAAAATAGTCACATAAAATGGCATTAACAGTAGGAAACAAGCAGAAACTGCTAATAATTCTCTTATATATAATTCTCATTAACAATGCAAATTATGCACTACTTCTATGAGTCACATCTGATTGCCAGCAGCATACAAATATTTTCTTGATATGCACGTTATCAACTGCAACATGTACAATGTACATGCACTTGATTCACACAAGCTGTGTGTGTTTTTCTTACACTATAAGGACATTTGGAAAACGCTGATACATTAACTAACTAAACTAAGTTACCTCGAGCAACATGCCATACTGATGTTCATTTTGAGTCACAGATTCATGAGCTAAGTACTGATACACATCTTTTGGCACTTTTCCAAACAGTCTGCTGTTCGTGTAATCTGCACACAAAACGTAGAAACATTTGTGTTATCAACATTCAAAGCTCCAAATCCAATGCTGTCTAGTCATATCGTCAAGGATTAACAAAATCTGCGTAAAATGGTTACCATTTCAGGATCAATGATTCTGTGCCTGTCTGATATTTCTATCACAGGGTTAAATATCCATGCTGGACAATAATTATGGAACAGTGATTTATTCATGTGGAAATATCTGACTGTTTTCTAACCATATGTCCTACCATTTTTGCGTCATTTTCTTCCTGTTTAGGACAAATGTCCTACACTATTTCAGTCAGCCATTATGTCCTGTAGTAGTTGCCATGGATATGGAGCTCTTGATATCATGTGATACAGGTAATTTCAAGACACCCACAGACTCATCCGTCCTTCACTTTTATCTCCAGTACATCCTTAAATGGTTGCCTTGAGTAAGGTTAGCTGAAATTTTGCTTCATATAAACAAACACATTCCAGCTCCCAGAGATTAAAAGGTGGTGTAAGTTTTCCACCCCATCGATGAGTGCATCCTTGCCGTTGGAGATGGGGCTTGCGTGTCTCCATGACCCCGAGAGCTATGCTGGCGGGAGATTCGTCTCCTGGTAGGGCCACCCATGCTGGACAGGTCGAAGGGTAGAGGCCAGACGAAGCGCACTCACTGGTCCTCCAGGTTGGGGGTTTGAGTAGGGCTAACAACCCAACTCTTTAAAAAAAGAACTTGTTACAGAAACTACAACCACAGATCTACAACGCAACTTGGTCCAGGAAGAGTCCTCTCTAGTAGAGCCCATGACGCAAGCTGGTGAAAGCCCTCGGGAAGCCAGTGCGCCGACTACTTTTCTGACGGCCAAGACCAAAGCCAGGATAGGGACCTGGAACATCCGAACCCTATACGAAACAGGAAAGACAGCACAAGTGAGTCAAGAAATGCATAGATACAATCTGAAGCTGCTCGGCCTATGTGAGACAAGATGGACAGGAACAGGACGCACACGACTCACCTCCGGAGACACCATCCTCTACTCCGGACACGAAGACGGCCAGCCACACATGCATGGAGTAGCATTGCTGATGACACCTGAAGCAACACAAGCACTATTGTCCTGGGAACCAGTGTCACCAAGGATCCTGAGCGCCAGGTTCAACTCCAAGGGCAGGAAAGTCACCATCCTCCAGTGCTACGCTCCCACCAACGTGGCGGACGAGCAAGAAAAGGAGAACTTCTACGAGCAGCTCCAAGCCGTCCTGGACAAAGCACCGAGAAGAGACCTGAAGATCCTCATGGGAGACCTCAACGCCAAAGTGGGCACCGACAACACAGACAGAGAACTCATCATGGGCAAACACGGAACAGGGACACAGAACGAGAACGGAGAGCTCTTCACAGAATTCTGCACCACCAACGACCTGGTCATCGGAGGCACCATCTTCCCGCACAAGACCATCCACAAAACCACCTGGACATCACCGGACGGAAGAACTGTAAACCAGATCGACCACATCACCATCGGCAGGAAGTGGCGAAGAAGCTTGCTGGACGTCCGAGCAAAGCGGGGAGCTGATGCAGCCTCAGACCATCACCTCGTCATTGCAGCGATCAAGATCAAGCTGAGGGCCTACAGAGACCAGGCGGACAGACCATCTCACAAGTACAACGTGCACAGTCTGAAGGAGAGCGTCAAGACCAACGCCTTCAGGTGTGAGCTGAGGAACAGATTCAGCGCTCTTGACACACCACCTGAAGAGACAATCGAGGAGCACTGGCATGACCTGCGAAAAACCTGGACAGCAACATGCAAGAAAGTGCTAGGAAAGAAGACGAGACAACACAAAGAGTGGCTTACATCTGACACCTGGGACCTCATCACAGAGAGGAAACGCCTGAAAGACCTAATCAACCACACTGACGACCAAGACGACAAGCGCGACCTGCAGGCTCAATACTGGGACGTCAACCGGCAGGTCAAGAGGAGCGCAAGGAACGACAAGAGGAACTTCATCAACGACCTCACAGAAGAAGCAGAAACAGCAGCAGGACAACGGAACATGAAACGGCTCTACGAAATAACAAGGACACTCTCTGGGAAAAATAACAACCCCACCAGACCAGTCAAAGTTAAGAATGGACAAATCATCACCAAAGAGGAAGACCAAAGGACAAGGTGGGCTGAACACTTCAAAGAAACGCTCAACAGGCCTCCACCACCAGTCCCACCAGACATACCACCGGCAGCCCAGCTACTCGACATCAGCACCAACCCCCCTACCAAGACCGAGATCATCAAAGCCATCAAGTCCCTCAAGTCTGGCAAAGCAGCAGGCCCCGACGGCATACCACCAGAAGCCCTCAAGGCCGACATCCAGACCTCCACCGACATGCTGCACCCGCTCCTGAGGAAGATCTGGGAGAACGAGAGCGTGCCACAAGACTGGAAGAAGGGACACCTGGTAAAGCTGCCAAAGAAAGGGGACCTCTCATCCTGTAGCAACTGGCGAGGCATCATGCTCCTGTCCATACCAGGGAAGGTTCTCACCAGGATCATCCTGGAGAGGCTGAAGACCGCGCTGGACAAGACACTCCGGGAGGAACAGGCAGGATTCCGCAACGACCGATCCTGCACTGATCACATAGCCACGATGAGGATCATCATCGAGCAGTCCCTGGAGTGGCAGACCCCCCTGTACAGCACCTTCGTTGACTTCCAGAAGGCGTTCGACAGTGTTGACAGGGAGGTCATCTGGAAGCTGATGTCTCACTACGGTTTTCCACCAAAGTTTGTCAACATCATCCGACAGCTGTACGAAGATGCCACCTGCCAGGTAATCCACGACGGGAAACTGACAGAGCCGTTCACAGTACGGACCGGCGTTCGTCAAGGCTGCATCCTCTCACCCACAATCTTCCTGATGGTGGTCGACTGGGTCATGAGGCAAGCCACCGACGGCAAGAGGACAGGGATCCAGTGGACCTTCAGCAAACAGCTCGAGGACCTGGATTTCGCGGATGACATCGCCCTCCTCTCCCACAAACAACAAGATGCGCAGGAGAAGCTGAACAGAGTCGCCGAAGAAGCTGAGAAGACCGGCCTCAAGATCAACATCAGCAAGACCGAAGTCATGAGAGTCAATCACAAACAGCACGACCCCATCCAGCTGCACCAGGAAGACATCAAAGAGGTGGACAAGTTCGTCTACCTCGGCAGCGTTGTCAGCAAGGATGGAGGAACGGACGAGGACATCAAGAGCCGCACCAACAAAGCCAGACATGCCTTTCGCACTCTACGCCCCATCTGGAGATCCACAGCCCTATCCCTGCGAAACAAGATTCGGATCTTCAACTCAAATGTGAAGTCGGTCCTACTCTATGGCTCGGAGACATGGCGCACCACCAAGACAAGCTCCCACAAGCTGCAAACCTTCATCAACAGATGCCTCCGCAACATTCTCAACATCAGATACCCACTGGTGATCACCAACCAAGACCTCTGGGGGGGAACAAGACAGGTCCCCATCGAGCAGGAGATCAAGAAAAGGAAATGGGGATGGATCGGACACACTCTGCGAAAGTCAACATCAAATGTCACCAGGCAGTCCCTTGATTGGAACCCCCAGGGAAAGCGCAAAGTGGGCCGACCGAAGCAGACCTGGCGGAGGAGTACGGACGCTGAAGCCAAGGCCGCCGGAACGACGTGGGCCGAACTAAAGAGGGCGTCCCAGAACCGAGTGCGCTGGCGGAGTGTGGTTGCAGCCCTATGTTCCCCAGGGAATAAAGAGGATTAAGCTAAGCTAAGTTTTCCAAATAAAAGACAGGTCTGTAAGCTAATCTGGCAAACAATAGTACATCTACATGTCATTCAATTCAAACAAACTGGCTCACCAGGTGAGAACTGTAAAGGCATCGTGAGATTGTCAGCATCTGTGGCCTGTAGCAGGTTTTTGCCAGCAGTGATGGTGTTGAGGAGTTGAAACCCCAGGCAAGTCCCCCATAGTGGGAACAGATCTCCACGTGCTGCAGCCTGAAAAACAAAGGGAGGTTACTGGTACAGTACTGATTTTTCCTTCAGTCTACAGTCAGCATGAGCACAACGCTAGAGGGTGGGTGTTTGGGGGTTTAACGTCCCTTTCCACCACAAGGAGGTGATCCACATATATATCAATGATGGGGCAAGGATGAAAGCTAGCACAAATATTTGGCCCAGCCGAGATTTAAACTCACTACCCAAACTGTGACACTGTCAGTTTAACGCTCTACCATTTGGCCATCCTGGCTCTCCCATAGAACGCAAGAGTGCAATTATAAATTTGTACAGTGTACATTAAAAATGAAAAAAAAGAAAAGTATTGTGTTTATATGTGTGTGTGCGTGTGAGTGTCTGGAGGGGTTGTACATAAAACAACACCAGGCAAATAGTAAGTGTGGGGCAAAAAAGTGCCTACAGGTAATCTAAACTGTCTAACACAGTGTACTGTATTACCTGCAAGGTTAGATTGTACATGATGCGGCCAGTGCGAGCATACTGACTTTCTGTCAAGCTTACCCCTCCTCCAGGGAACAGGACTCTAAACAAATGAATACAAAATATATCATCTTTAAATAAACAGACTGTGTTCACATTCCTTGATTTAATGGGAGTGAAAGAACTTTTGAGGTGGAAGGTGCGAGTGAAAATGAACGTAAATACTGTGCATACGTCCTAGTTCAAATTAACCATTGGAAATCAACAATAAAAATGAATTTCAAGAAATTTGTATAGTAGGGTTTCATTGTTTGTCCAGCAGGTGACAGCATGGTAGGTCCGTGTCGACACTGGATTTAACACAAACACAGTTTGACTCAAAGGGTCTGAGTTTCCACCGACAGCTTCAGCAAACTAAGGTACAGTCAAACCTGTGTAAGGCGGTCACCCAAGGGACGGGGCCAAACTGGCCGCCTTAGACAGGTGTGACCGGGTTATCCAGGGTGACATGTCAACAGTTAGCATGTCAGGGGATCCTCTGGGGTGACCAGGTTAGACAGTGACATGGCTTATACAGGTGACCGCCTTGGCAGGTTCGACTGTACCAGCATCGTTACTGATTCAACCTGATATACTTTTTACTACTTTAGTCTTTGAGCACCACTCAGGTGATTTTGTATACAATCTTATACACAGTTATATTTTTGCCTTAGATCTAGCTAGTCTTTGATTAGTTTACTCACTAACCTCATTTTATGGTACCTTTGAGTTTTCCTAGTTTCAGTCAATGACTGTGACCCATGATGAAGAATCCTATGAATACACTGACTGATTATTACATACCCATTAATTTTACTGAACAGGTCATTGTAGTAGCTCTCTGGTTCTCCAGCCCTGTAAAATGAACAATCAGCTTTTCAATTTGAAACAATGAGAAGCAACAATGATGCTGATGATAGCAGTAGGTACAGCTGTACATACATACAGTATAACAAATTCAAATTGTGAAATTTGATCCTTAGCCACAAGGATTGATCTATCCAGTTATCCAGTTTCACAGGCAGTGTGAGAGTTGTTTAAACTTAATACCACTGAATCAATCACTCACAGAACAGGAACAACTCGGGCTCCTGCTGATTCCAGATACTTCACATAGGTGGCTGGGATGTAGGTGTCCCCATAGGTGGTGTTTGGGGCTGTTTCCTGGGCAGCGATACCTCAAGGACATAAATATACACATGTATCATTTACAGATCAAAGCTCACAAATATTTAGTTGGAATATACCAAACTTGGGATACTTAATGATGGATTCCTGAAGGATTTCCCTAACAGATTTCTCGTTATTAGTTGTTGCTGGGATTTTTTGTTGCTGTTGTTTTGTTTGTTTGTTGTGGCTTTTCAGTCTTTGCCTTTGAACCAAAACAAACCTATGAAATGATAGGGCAAGGAAGCTACTGGAAGAAGTCTGTACTGAGCAGCAGAACTGTTCCATACACAGCATTAGCATTGACAGCAGTGCCTGTGAATGTGTCGCAGTCACCTAGTGTGTGTGTGTTCCATACACATTAGCATTGACAGCAGTGCCTGTGAATGTGTCGCAGTCACCTAGTGTGTGTGTGTTCCATACACAACATTAGCATTGACAGCAGTGCCTGTGAATGTGTCACAGTCACCTAGTGTGTGTGTGTTCCATACACAGCATTAGCATTGACAGCAGTGCCTGTGAATGTGTCGCAGTCACCTAGTGTGTGTGTGTTCCATACACAGCATTAGCATTGACAGCAGTGCCTGTGAATGTGTCGCAGTCACCTAGTGTGTGTGTGTTCCATACACAACATTAGCATTGACAGCAGTGCCTGTGAATGTGTCGCAGTCACCTAGTGTGTGTGTGTTCCATACACAACATTAGCATTGACAGCAGTGCCTGTGAATGTGTCGCAGTCACCTAGTGTGTGTGTGTTCCATACACAACATTAGCATTGACAGCAGTGCCTGTGAATGTGTCGCAGTCACCTAGTGTGTGTGTGTTCCATACACATTAGCATTGACAGCAGTGCCTGTGAATGTGTCGCAGTCACCTAGTGTGTGTGTGTTCCATACACATTAGCATTGACAGCAGTGCCTGTGAATGTGTCGCAGTCACCTAGTGTGTGTGTGTTCCATACACAACATTAGCATTGACAGCAGTGCCTGTGAATGTGTCGCAGTCACCTAGTGTGTGTGTGTTCCATACACAACATTAGCATTGACAGCAGTGCCTGTGAATGTGTCGCAGTCACCTAGTGTGTGTGTGTTCCATACACAACATTAGCATTGACAGCAGTGCCTGTGAATGTGTCGCAGTCACCTAGTGTGTGTGTGTTCCATACACAACATTAGCATTGACAGCAGTGCCTGTGAATGTGTCGCAGTCACCTAGTGTGTGTGTGTTCTATACACAACATTAGCATTGACAGCAGTGCCTGTGAATGTGTCGCAGTCACCTAGTGTGTGTGTGTTCCATACACATTAGCATTGACAGCAGTGCCTGTGAATGTGTCGCAGTCACCTAGTGTGTGTGTGTTCCATACACATTAGCATTGACAGCAGTGCCTGTGAATGTGTCGCAGTCACCTAGTGTGTGTGTGTTCCATACACAACATTAGCATTGACAGCAGTGCCTGTGAATGTGTCGCAGTCACCTAGTGTGTGTGTGTTCCATACACAACATTAGCATTGACAGCAGTGCCTGTGAATGTGTCGCAGTCACCTAGTGTGTGTGTGTTCCATACACAACATTAGCATTGACAGCAGTGCCTGTGAATGTGTCGCAGTCACCTAGTGTGTGTGTGTTCCATACACAACATTAGCATTGACAGCAGTGCCTGTAAATGTGTCACAGTCACTGTGTGTGTGTGTGTGTGTGTGTGTGTGTGTGTGTGTGTGTGTGTGTGTGTGTGTCTTTCTCCATGTGTGTGTAATTGTAATATTGTAGAGCGCTCTGAGCCAGCGTCTGCTGGGATACTGCACTACTAGTATATATAAAAGCAGTTATTATTATTGTGTGTGTGTATGTGGTATGTGTGTGTGATGAGGGGGTGGGAGTATGGTTGGTGGGTCTTTGGGTGGGTTGAATATCATACATGTGTGTTGCATTACTAAGCCAACACTACAAAGAAGATCACCATGAATCAAAATCATGTGACATTTCAGTCAGTTTCTGAAAAAATAAAGACTCAGACTATGTAGCTTATTCGGCTGATCATTGGCCAACAGCAGAAGGGTATTCCCCACAACTAAGCTGCTGCAAGTGCAAACATCCTGCTTCCTCTTCTTGACCACGCCTGGATGGTTACCGTCTGATGGTTTATACTTCCTTCTACACTCCCTGGAAGTTCTGAACCGACATGCACTATGTTTAACCGACTAAGCAATCAATTACCAATGCAACAAATAATTACCGATGTTTTGTGATCCCTTTCAAGTGCGGAAAATTAAGCGGAAATTCGTCTTTAGGCATTCTCATTCCATTCCATAAAATCAACAGTAAAATTCTAGTTTTGCTGACATAATGGTTCCGCAAGTGAAAACGCTGAAGCACGTTCATGTGACACTTGATGACTCACACATCTTGTTCGTTTTTATTAAAGACCAGCTTTTATCTGTATTATAGGCAAACGTAGCAGCGTACCCTCCGTGCAAAACAAAGGCGATGGAAACAGCTGGCATTACAGGAAAAACAAATGCAGCTTCACTACTGATACCCTATGATGTTCAGTCGGAAAAGTTCAAACGATTCAAGTAATGGCAATCAAATAGGAAATTTCAAGTTGCCGCTTGAATCGCAGAAGAGTCTTACCTATTATAGGCCTGTCATTGATGGCAGTAAATGCTCGCACATTTACAGGAACAGCCCTGCAGGTCAGGGCCAAAACGCACAAGACCACGAGACAAGCACAGACCGTGTCCATTGTTGTTTGTGTTGTACTGGAAAGTGAAAGCAACGGTTCAGGGGAAGATACTCTGATTGCACTAGAACCAATTTTACGTGCTTATTTCCCTGTACTCTGGCCGCTGCACAGGATGGGCACAAGCCGAAGTTGGGATTGCCTATGATCCCTTCAGTGGGACTAAAACGAACGACTGACTGATCGCGTATGCATACTGAATGAATTGACAGGACAACAACAACAAGAAGAAAACTGAACTGATCCCGTAAGTCAGTCAGTGTATCGCACTGACTTTCAGTATCCCGGCGTGACACCCGGCCACTGACTGATATCCCCCCCCCCCCCCCGCTCCCCCACCTCCACACTTCTCAGAGCCTCCCCTTCGACATTAGAGATCCCTTGCCGGGAAAGAAAACCGAAAAACAAACGATAAAACGATAAAACAACAACAACAACAACATCCCCCCACCCCACCCCCAAACACACACACACACACACACACACACACACACACACACACACACACACACACACACACACACACACACACACGGCACACACACACACACACACACACACACACACACACACACACACACCCCGTGGCACACACACACCGACACACACACACACACACACACACACACACACACACACACACACACACACACACACACACACACAAACAACAAACAAACAAACACAAAAAGAAAGACTGAAGCAAACGTTGAAAGCAGGAGGAACAACAATCGATACCGACCTAAGCTACAACAACAACAAACCAAATCAACCAATCAATCAATCAATCAATCAATCGATTAATCGATCAATCAATCAATCAATCAAAAACAAACAAACACTTCAAACAAACAAACAAAACTAAACTCTAATTACTAGTAAAACTAATCACTAATCCTAACCAGACTGAGACTGTGACATACATGGGGAGCCGGGGTGTTCGAATGGTAGAGCGTTGGACTTCTAATGCTCGGGTCGTGAGTTCGATCCCGGCTGGGGCGAAATATTTGTGCTGGCTTTTTCATCGTTGCCCCGTCTTTGATATCACCCGTATGTGGTGGAAAAGGACGTTAAACTCCCAAACACCCACCCACTCCTGTGACATACGTAATGTCTCTACCCTAACGCTACGATAATACGTGTATCTTGACTTGAAAACTGACTACGGGTAACTTGAGCGTAGTAACCCAGCTTTTGAATGGACATCAGTCCAACCAGGCGGCTACAACTCAGTGACAACGCAATAAAGTACACGTCAGTCAGTGAGCTTTCAGTCTCACGTCATAAATCAATAATCAAAACTATGATATCACTGAGCATGCCACGCGGTGTGAATTTGGCACATACACTAGCGGTCTGCACAATTCCTGTGTTTAACTTGTCGTCTGCAACTTGATACCGTTGATCAGTACGTCTGTCACACAAAGTAGTTTACGTTACTGACGCTGCTTTTGCCAATTACATGTTCTTCTGTGATTGTGAGAATCGAAGTATAGAGTCCAGAGTCTTGTTAAATCTTTTTGGTGCTCAAAGTGGCACGCATATCTACCCTCTTCACCCCCCTCCTCCACCCCTTTTACAAAGCCCGTCGCCCGGTTCTCCCAACCCGACCACCGATCCACTCCCCACCCCCAGCCGTGGGTTTTGCCACAACAGACCTGTCCTAGAAGCGCGAACGTTCCTGCAAAGACTTCCACAGTGGCTTGCTAAAAAGTGAGTACTAAGAAACTGATCTAAACGGCACTGGTTATTACCAAACAGGAGGGGGGGGGGAGAGAGAGAGGCTCAACATGCTTTCATGTACAGCTTTGCCTGAGTGATCTTTCATTAATATTTTATTGTTATTGATTGTGGAAGTAGCAAGGGTTTTCTTTTATTGTTGTTGTTTCTTTGTTTGATCGTTTGCATGATTGGTTGGGTGGGTGGGTTGGTCAGTCAGTTCAGACTTTAACCCCCTTTTAGACAGCAACGTACCACCGAGACCACTCCAGATTTTACTGAGTCAGAGATTGTCCTCTTTTCTTTTCTAACACGAAGCATACCCAGATGGTAAGTAAACGCTGACACGCCTGTCCCAATATATGACCACCCGACCGTAAAGACAGACACGTCGATTCTTATGGCTCACGGAGTCCTGAAACAACCCAGGCGGCGGCTGATCGCAATTGTGCCTGTCCCGGTGACATTGTCAACTGATCCAGGGTATCAGCGTAACAAAAACTTCATTTTCCTCCACCTGTCTTCAATCTCCGTCAGTAACCCGCACGACACGTCTGAATTCACTGAAGCGTAAACGCCGAGTTGCTGTTCGGGGCTTTGCTTACAGGGCTGATTTGGAAACAAATTCACGCTTCATTGTCTCAATTAGGACTATTTACCTTCCAGACAAAAACGGGCGGCGGATAAGTAAGAGCGGCAGCCACGGCTAAGCAGCAATTATGTCCCTTGGGCGTGCATGCTGTCTCACCCGTTTCCATTCTCTCGTTGATCACCAATGTGACTCCTGCTGCACTTTGGGGATACTAAAATCGGCATTTCTGTGGCGGGAGAATGGTTACACCTCTACGAGTTGACGACGGCCGGGCAGTGACTACCACAGAACGGAGCGCGCCAGGAGAGAAAACCCTTAATCTGCGACTGTGTAAGAGGGAGGCCACGTGATTATCAGCAAATCGTTCAGTAAGAAGATTTGCAGGCGAGAACCCGCGGGTCAGGCCAGTGTACCGAGAGGACGTGCCTCTAAGACCTACAGCCAGATTTGTAACACAGGGGCCTAACTCACAAGTCTTACGTTAGCGTTGTGTATGCATTTAATGTGCAGCATTGTGTCGGGCGCTAAGAAGCTTGGCTCTGAACAGCAGTCGCAGTAAGCCAGTTAGGAGAGTGAGAGAAGGAAAGTGAGAAAGAAAGAACGCCAACGCCGGTTCTCACGTAACCCCTGGTCACAGGACGTTTTCGGGCCACGAATTTCGCTGCACTGTTGTGAGAAACAAGAAGGGACCAGACAGTTTTCTGTGAAAAAAGGATATTGACCAAACGCGAGCTCAACACAAATTTGACTGAAGTAATTTGATCTACGCATGTCAGTTATGTGATGTTTCGACGTTTCCTTCAAGAGTCGCTTTCTCTAAGCGGTACTCCGAAGTTCCCTGGGCTCTGATGATGTGATTTTGTGTGTGTATGTGTGTGGTTGACAAGGATGTTATTATGATTTCGCTTCCTGGGACACATTACGGCACTCAGTGTATCGACAGAACCCTGATAAACTGTTCTTGATTTGTTCGTTTCGTGAGAGCACGCACCTGGGACTACATTGATTGCAATGGGACATCGACCCAGTGTTTCTCGCTATTGACAGAAGTGCTGTTGTGCAGAGGGGATCTTTTTCAATGATTATTACGCGAAAAGACTGACTTTCTCAGGACAATGAAGAGTATGCAGTTGTGATTCCTTTCTTTTGAATGTTTAATACACGGAATGCATGAATGGACATTAGTTTACAAGGTGAGAGCTTGAGTGTGTACTGTATGGACGACAGTATTGTGTGTGTAACATTATCCACTGGTCGGATTATAAACATCGGTCTGATATAGCCATCCTACTGCGTCTTGCAGCTTTACCTAACTTGATAATGATTTCAAATGAATAAAGAATCTTGGGGTAGTATTGTGTATGTTGTGATTCACATTCGAATACACTTTCATACCTAGTAGGTTTCTTGCTTTTAATTTGAACTTGCAGACAGCATGTTTCGACATGCAAGCATATGCAACACATAAACAGTTGCCGGTTGAATATGGCTTGATGCCGTCAGCTTTCACCCGCATGTTCAGAGCTCGAGCTGGCTTGACTTATATCACCTTATCTTCTGATTGCAGGGAAGTTCTGACAGACATATCGCAATCTGACAAGACTTCCATGTATCACCCGGTCATAATGCCGGCACAGCGACTCAACGTGTCACTGGAACCCCGCCCTCTCCAACTTCTCTACAGCAAGTACGCCCCCGAGAGAACGCCAGGAACCGAGCTGACTACTTCTAAGACCGTGACGGCCGCCAGACGGAGCTGTCCCGATGCGCCACCGCGGTACCCAAGACGCCAAGAACTCGGTGATCTACGCAAACTCGGCCGGGAGCTGACAAAGATGGAGCGGGTGCAGATATACCTGTCCGACAAGGCAGGCCTGCGTAAATCTAAAACCCGGAGTCAGCCCGCGTCCACCGACGCAAACACTCGCTGCGTGAACCACCAATGTACGAGATGTTCCCAGGAGCACGTTCGGGACGAAGGCAAGACCCGCATGCAGGATCTGAAGAGCAAACTGCGGTTGGTGGCGGCACGTAGTCTGCCTGACTGTAGTCGTGAGCGAGACACGTCACCCAGCAGAAACCCCAACACCAACCAGCGAGTGGTGCAGCTGCCCATGCTGCAGCTCAACATGGATTTATCCAAGCGGAAGGACATCGCAACTCTGCGCAAGGCTCAGCAGTCGCTGAAGTACATGTTCCACCCGACGTCCGTCAGTCGGCGCGCAGCGGGAGTCTGGAACTACCACTTTCAGAGCAACAGCCAGCCTCCAGACAGCAGGGGGTACGCTGATTCCAGTGACGTGTCTTCCAGTCAGCTGCCGCCAGCTGTACCCAACAGACGGGACTATGCTGCAGGCTCGCCTCCAGACAACCTTTATTCGGATACCGCCAGTTCTTTCGACGCCGACCGTGTGGACTTCGAACAGTTCGACTACGTGTTCGACAGATTCAGCATCTCTTCCACGGACTCGGACACCACACTGTCCGGGCAGGAGTCTGACGCGAGAACGTTCTCGGCGCGCGCCCAGAGGCCTTCCACCACGGACACTGTTGCGACTCAGCAACGCCTGGTAGAGACGCGAGCCTCGGGCATTCTTCCACCCGCGTCGCCCATCAGCCCCCGGATGACGTCCGACCAGCGGCACAGGGGCGGGGAGTCGTGGCCCCCTCAGTACACCGTGGTACCGTCGTGGCCGGCTTTGGACGACCCTTTCCGCTTCCAGTACCGGGGATGCGGCGTGCACAGAGACATCATGCGCAGACTGCACAAATCCCGAGGCAAACGTCATCAAAATCGAAAAGGAAGCGATGCCGAGCAGCAGCAGAAACAGCCCCAGAAACTGAAAGTGGTGGTGCCGTCTCACACCAACACGGAGTGTGCTGAGTGTAAGCTGTACGGACAGAATCACCACCCGTCCACCCCCTGCCCTCCCAACACCCCGCTCCCAGTGTCTCGCTACGGGACGTCCATGGCGGGCAAGTCAGCCAAGAGCCGGAGCAGCTTGTCCATGTCCGTTTGCACGTTACACTCGTGGCGCGCCCAGCCTCCATCGCAGAGCGCCATGTCCAACACGCGTGAGCTGGTTGACTCCATGGTGAACGGAACGCATCATGCCAACAGCTTGGATAGAGCCACACCCAAGGATCGTAAGGTATGATGTCGCCGAGGACATGATGATATTCTGCAGCTACTGTTTTCCGCAGCGAAATGATTAAGCTGTGTTTAAAACAGGCAGCAGAGTTGTTTTATGGGATTACGCACTGCACTCTAGTTGTGGAGTGGGTGGCGTTAATGTGAATGGTGGACTCGTCATCCCAGCGTTAATCGGATACGTGCGCTGATTCTCGTGGCATAGTTTTATTGTCCCTCTCAGGAAATTTAGGCTGCTTTCCCAGGGGAAGCGCGTCGTCGCGGTGCAGCTCTATTCATTGTACCTAACTTTTTTTTTCTTTTTTTTTTTTCATCGCAAGAAATGTTTGAATTTCTTTGTACGTGAGGTACGGAGGTGTGGCAAATGCAGTGTCTCATACCTCTCTAGCTCGAAATAAACTCCTTCGACTGATAATTATTATGGTTCTTGTCATCGCGCGCGCGCCTCTGTGTGTGCGTGCGTGCGTGCGTGCGTGCGTGCGTGTGTGTGTGTGTGTGTGTATGTGTGTGTGTGTGTGTGTGTGTGTGTGTGTGTGTGTGTGAGAGAGAGAGAGAGAGAGAGAGAGAGAGAGAGAGCCGTGCAAACTGCAAACCACCACACTACCAGCTGTGCCTCTTGAATTAACGATCGCTTCTGCCCTGGCCATGTATCAATCAGTAACTCAATTAATGCTTTGGACGATAACTGTGTACTTCACGAAAATACACCGCTTTCAGTGTCACCCTCATACTGAACTAAACAGAACCCTATACTATAGTGGTCAGTAATCCGAACCGATTTTGCTATAAATTTAGGAGAAGCAGTAGCAGTAGTAGTAGCCAAGCTTATCAAAGTAAAATCAGTGGTCGACGTGGTGTTGGTCGATCCAGACACGGAAACATACTTTTATTTTGTTCAGGTTCGTTGTCGTTATTGTTGTTGCTGTTTGATTTTGTTGGTTTGTTTTCGTTTTTCTGTGGGGAGCCGGGGTGGTCGAATGGTAGAGCGCTGGACTTCTAATGCTCGGGTCGTGAGTTCGATCCCCGCTGGGGCCAAATATTTGTGCTGGCTTTTTCATCGTTGCCCCGTCTTTGATATCACCCTATTTGGTGGAAAAGGACGTTAAACACCCACCCCACTCCTCGTGTTGTTGTTGTTGTTTGTTTTCTTCTTGTTGTTTTGCGAGGGGGGCGGGGGAGGGAGGGAGGTTTCTTATCTTCGTGCTCAACAGTTCAAAAAACCTTTTTTTCTCACGCCGTGCGGTAACTCATCAGCGGCCGATATCACACGCAATTACACAGTGTCGTCAACTTCTGCTTCATTGACACTTGTCACACGCCAGGGAATATGACTCGGTGTGTTACCGGATTTCCCGGGCTTGTTCCTCATCAATTTTTGAACAGCAGAAACGCGACATTGTTCAGGATTCAGAGAACCTGTAATCTAGAGGGAATAAATAAAAATAAAGAAGTAAATAAAAACGCACACAAGAAAAAAAAAATGAAAAAGGCAAGACAAGTGGCAACGGCCACACGCGGAGTCCACTTCCCCTGCAGATAATGGTGGGGGACAGCTTTGTTAGACTGTTGCTGAAAGGGTGTTTTAATTATTCATGTCTGTCTGAGTGTGAACGACGGTTTACAACGTTTGCTGCTGCTTTGTGTGCACAGCATGCGTTTGACTAAGGGTCACTACCGCTGTAAATTACTGCCCCTGGGCAAACTTTTTTTTTTTTAATCTTTGCTCTTACCCGTGGAGATGACCTTTTAGCATTTGATTTGACCTTTTCTAGTGCAGTGACAGGAGAGGAGAGAAATTTTGATAATTCTGAGCTTCTTGAGGAGACTTTAAACAGAATAGATATCATAATGTTCAGTTATAGTTCCTAAACCACTAAGACACACAGAATCCAGTGCCAGTTTCAAACGCTGTCTTAAAACCCACCTATTTAAAACTGAGAACTGATCTTGATTTTACCCTGCCCTTCCACACCGTGTCAGCCTGCATGTTGAGAGGTATTGTTCCCTGTGAGTCTGTGTGTATGGAAGCTGTTTATTGTGCGGCATATGTATTTTGCTGCCGTTCCTTTGGTGTGTAACAGTCACTGATGTTTGTGTATATTGTTGTGCTTTATGTCATCTGTGTATTGTCAGTGATACCTGTTTTATTTTTGTTATGATGTACGGCGCTTACAGTCTGTGTAATTTACATGTATAGGCGCTTTATAGGTCTTTATTATTATTATTATTATTATTACTTTGTCAGTCTATGGCTGTTAGTCGTTCATTTAAAGTTTTAATAAACGAAGCATCCACAAACAAAATGGCAGGCTAATGACAGTAAACGTCCAGATCTTTCCCAACGCAATTTTACAATCTTTATCAGAGTTTTTTTGCAGACGTCATTACTGACAGCACTGACTGCCGTTCCATGCGGTTCATCCAGAATTGTACATGTATATCCGTTTGAAATGAAAACATTGAAAGCCAGCAGACATACACGCCTTTATCCTTGACTGCCTACTGTGGACAGCAGACAACTCACACAACATCAGAAATGATACTGCATTTGCATATCTATACACGTATCCACTGTCCTACACTCCCGTCTGATAGGAACCTCCCTCCCCTTATTATCCCCCACCCCCCACCCCGCCTATTCCGGACATAGGCCCACTCACACCACATCACAGATGATACTGCTGTCGCAGCGCTTGCAGTTTCATATATATATATCCACTATCCTCGGTGCACTCTCTCTGATAGAAGCTTTCCTCCCCGGAATTCCCCCCCCCCCTCCACACACCCCCAAGAGACCGCCGGGTTCACGCCGGGGCGACAGAGGCCAGGAGGTGACCATTAGGCCAGCAATCAGACGACTTTCCTGAGCAGGGTGGAAAAGCGACCTGTGTGGCGTGTGCAGGGCACAAATTGATATGGAAGCCGGCGTGTTTCTTTCGCTTGTAGTCGATCTTGTTTGCACTTCTGACGGGTTGGTGACTCCTGGGACGGCGGGATGGGTGCGTGGACATCTATTTCTGATGATCCCTCTCTCTCTCTCATTCCTGGTCAATACTAGACGGAGCCTGCTGCAGGTCAGTCCACTCTCCGTCAAGCCCTTGCTTTGAGGCTGCCTGACCACGAAAGGCAGTGACCATTAGGAACGGGATAATTATTGCACGCGATGATTATTATGATGATTATTAATTCAACTGCACGCTGATGATGGGAAGTAATTGCCCCTAGCTGAAGGCAAAGATTCTTGAGTTTGGAAATTTACCTCCCTTGGGAAGGAGAGTCCCGGGGGGGAAGTCTGACCGGATAGCGAGGCCGGCATTGAAAGTATCAAAATATCTGCATTATGATTTCTAACTTGGAGAACTTTCACGTAAGGGCTGCAGGTTTACACACATCATCCTCCACCAACCACCTCTAACCCCCTCCCCCCAAACCGGCACACACACGCGCTGTGACATCATTAGTCATTGATCGAGGTACCTAGGTCTGCATCTATCATCAACGAGCCTGTAGACGTGCGTTGTACAAAAGCTGAATGTGCCTAATGCGTGTAATTTACCCGTGCTCTTAAACATATGGAATGATCATGATGCAATTGAAGTCATGGCATCAGAGACTCGTATCGAGGCCACAGCAGGCAATACTAATTATGCGGATCTCGCAAGTTTGTTAGACTGAGTGGATACTTTCTGCCCTCCACTGAAGAAAAACAGCTCTAAATGTCTGACTTTCATAGCAAGATTAGAGACAGCAAAGTTACTCAATGCGAACAATCGATCATGCAGCGTGTTCTCAGTAATGACATGTAGACGTCTGACGGTAACAGCGACCGTGACGGAACCAGCTGGCTTGAAGGTGGAGCAGTAATGATAGGCCGGGGGCCAGAGAACACCCCCCAAAACCATGAAGCCATTGATTGTGTGTGTGTGTGTGTGTGTGTGTGTGTGTGTGTGTGTGTGTGTGTGTGTGTGTGTGTGTGTGTGTGTGTGTGTGTGTGTGTGTGAGAGAGAGAGAGAGCATGACAAAACTTTATTTTCAACTGTAGAAGATATAGGCCATCAGCCAGTCTGCAACCTTGCTAAACTACAGAAACTTGGTAAGCACACTGGCACACACACACACACACACACACACACACACACACACACACACACACACACACACACACATACACACACACACACACACACACACACACACACACACACACACACACACACACACACACACGCACGCACGCACGCACGCACGCACGCACGCACGCACATCATTATTATCATCATCTAAACCTAATGATACATTTTTAGAAGATAGGTAACATTGTTGCTGGACTTGAAATTACTGGGGTCAATCTATAATGTATATTTAATCTGATATATTTTATTTACTTATCCTTCCATAAACAATAGACCATTTTTTTTTTTTTTTTTTTGAGAGAGAGATGATGATGATGATGATGATGATGATGATGAAACTTTATTTTCCAACGGTTAAAGTTTTCAAAGAGAAGAACGTCAATTTACGAACTTGCCGTTGCTACACACTACTAAAACACATCTAGCAAGGAAAATTAAAACTTTAAAATCAAATATTTACAGGTGACTCTCTCTCTCTCTCTCTCTCTCTCTCTCTCTCTCTCTCTCTCTCTCTCAAGCACTCATCCGCATACGCATGTATATGTGTAATTAGCAAGATTCAGCGTGGAGACAGAAACAGAGAGACAGAAACAGAGACGGAGAGACAGAGATCACTCAGAATGCCCGCCACGGACGCAAGACGCCTGGAGACGTTCACTGTCCCAGACTATTTCCATCACGCCTTGTTTTCAGCTGAAGTCGCCAGACTCTTCTACGGTTAAGTGAGAAGGACGGGACCTCTCCAAACCCTTTCCACTCCTCTCCGCATTATTAAGACTGACCGCGGCTTCCCTGCCTCTCAGTCTTTACCTACCGTGAACACTAGGCTGACAGTTACTTTGGAGTCCGGAAGAAAACGGGGAAGTTTCAGGGGAAATCACAGCGAGACGGACTGACGTAAAAGCCATCATCTATCACCTCACCAGGACTCTCATCTGCAGCCAATGTACAAAGAAACCAAAGAGAGCAGCACACGCAAGAGGGGGGGGGGGGGGTGACCGAGAGAGAGAGAGAGAGAGAGAGAGAGAGAGTTGGTTTATTGGTTGGTTGTCTAACTTCCTTTTCCACCACATAATGACGATGCCAAAGATGGGGCAACGTAAAAAAAAAAAATCACACGAAAAATTGGCTCTTAGCTAGAGAGAGAGAGAGAGAGAGAGAGAGAGTTTGCTGGTTGGTCGGTTGGTTGGTTGGCCGGTTAGTTGCGAGTTACGTTCTTTCACCATATAATAACGATACCATAGAAGGGGCAACGAGGAAAAGGCTAGCACAAAAAAGGATCCTAGCTGAAGAGAATTATGTGAGAGAGAGAGAGAGAGAGAGAGAGAGAGAGAGAGAGAGAGAGAGAGAGAGAGAGAGAGAGAGAGGTTGTTAAAATTAATTATTTACACGCAGTATTCACATTTTTCTGTCGCGACTCTCCATCAGTCTGTCCACCGCCTCAACGCCAGTCTTTTAGTCTGGTTGTCGCTTGGAAACACCCCCGTCGCCTCATCCCCCCTCCTCCGGCCCTACCCCCTCCAACATCATTCCCCTTGCCCACACTACCCCCTCGCCTCACACACACACACACACACACACACACACACACACACACACACACACACCGTCGACAACAACGCAACACACACCCACAACTGGCTTAAACTGCCGACCTATGTAATCATTTCTTCCGGCGATCGCCAAGGAACAGGAGTTTTGTTTGGACTACAACTCTAAAACTGCTAGTCTTCGGCTACAAGAATGATTTCAATTCGGAGACTGACAACCAATCAACACGACACCCCCCCCCCCCTCCCCATCAAAGTGTTTCTGAGAGATGTTCCATTCATATCCAGCCAAAGCAACGGCGATGATCATCAGGAAAAAGTTTATCCAATTAAGGCCATATTCTACATGGACACATGCGGCCTTGTAAATCAATGCCAGTTGACTGCGTATTGAGACTCCTTTAACAAGTGATCAGTTGTCGTTGTTTGGTTGTGGTAAATCTCTGTACGATTTCTGTCGCTACATCAGTGCCAACAAGTGGAAAATCACTCCATCCGAACATGTCAAGCGCTCCTTAGCTAGCGCTCAAGGTTCAAGATGACCGTGCCTAAATTAGCCGCGATAACAAGCACTTGTTTCCGAAATTATATTTAGCCCGCCGTGCCAGGAAATCTGTCTACTAGTGATGAACTCGAGTGCAGCTGTTGAAGTATTGAAGTGTGTAAGTCTTGAGATACATCCACTCCAGTAATGCGGTAGATCTGAGATGGCGTGTCTCAAGAAGGTCAACTGACATGGGTCTATAATGCATGCTCGTATAGCGTATTACACAAGCAGACAAATCCTGTAGCTCCCCTAGAAACGAAAAAAAGGTGCATATCGTTCCTGCCGGACAGTTCAGGTACCAAATGAACGATCAGGCTTAGGCGCACCCAGAATTGGTTTGTCTGTATGTGTGAGGGGAAAAGCCTTGACTTTACCAAGAAACCCCACGCAGAGGCATTCTGTACGAGTTGAAATTCAAGTCGGCATACAAGAAAATGGTCTTGACTACTGTAGGCGATAGGGTTGTCTTGATCGTGCTAAAACTGGCCGAAGGGAACGACTGTGCCACTTTGAGATCTGGGCAAGACATGATTTGTCTGCAGCCCTATATGGGGGAGGCCAGAGAATCTCCTTCGTCTGTGTTGCTTTGTTTTTTTGTTTTTTTTTTACCGTCGTGTGGGCTTGCATGCACACTACGCTTGGACAGGCAGCAGGTTTCAGACCTAAAATGCACGAGGGCTCAAAATGCCTATACACTGCTAGTCTTCTGCTACAAGAATGATTTCAATCCGGAAAATGACCTTCCTTCAATCAAAGTGTTTCTGAGAGATGTTCCATTCATAGCCAGCCAAAGCAACAGCGATGATCGTCAGGACAAAGTTTATTCAATTAAGGCCATATTCTCAGGCATCCTACTCACCCCTAAAAATGCTTCAATCTAGAAACACAAATGACCATGCACAGGCCATTTAGGGGCACACGCCTGACAGTTCAAAAATCGAAAGTCTCCTTTCCGCTCAGGCCTCACTGGAGTAATGCAAGTCTACCTTCTGTTCAGTAGACGAGAAAGCCGCTTCCATCAGAGCCATCCACGTTACCTCTGCCTGCCATGTGCGCAAAACGTTCCAGCTTCACTGGCAGTTTGCCTCCTGTTGCAACCCCCTGGCACGCACTTTGCCCTACAAATACAAACATCCCGAAAATCGTTCTTTTTCGTGACAACAACAATCATCAGAAAGTAGAACACTCGTCAAACATAGTCCTTCAAGTAAACAGTGCACTTGATCCCACGCTCTGTTTGTGGTATTACGCGGCGTTAAGCCCTAACTAACTAACTAACTAACTTGTGGTATTACGCCAAAGTTACTACCACCGGCTCCGTTCTCAGTCCAGAGTTCCAAGAACTGAACCTGACATGACACGAAGCTCTTGGGGGTAGACTTGCGTGGACCTGGAAACCGGCTATCTTTCAGTATCCTGATCGTCCAGGGCAGATCCTCGTGGGGAAGAAGAATCAAATTGATGTTGAGTGTTTATATCTGGTGGAGACGGGCTTAAAAATTAAACTCCAGCTTCTTGTCCTTTCTCCTCAGTCGTGTCCAGGTATTGCATCACAGCTACAGAAAGTTTGTCCACTGGATGAGGTATGGCTTGATAATTCTTCTTCTTCCTCTTTTTCTTCTTATTATTATTCTAAATCTACCCGATGCCAATAAACTACGTCACCCGTGAGCTATTGTGGGTGGTGTATCGTGAACATGCCTACTCACGTTAACAGAC
>JACVVK020000109.1:1350000-1430000 GCA_018292915.2 Batillaria attramentaria | reverse complement strand
TATGCATACAGATGTTTTCAAAATCGATAAGCCTGTAGTGGCTATACTGCAGAAACAAAGCGAACTTCTGAACTTCTGGACGGAAACTTCATTTTTCAAGTTGCTATAATTTCATTTTCGCAGGCAGTCCTACAGTCCTCCACTTGTGTGTGTGTGTGTGTGTGTGTGTGTGTGTGTGTGTGTGTGTGTGTGTGTGTGTGTGTGTGTGTGTGTGTGTGTGTGTGTGTGTGTGTGTGTGTGTATGTGTGTGTGTGTGTGTGTTTTCATCAAAACCAAACGTCTTCTCGTAACATCATCTCCACTTCTGTTATGGATGGTTGGTTGTTTAAGTGTTTAGTGTCCTTTTCCACCATGTAAGTAAGTAATTAAGGAAGGAAGGAAGGAAAGAAGTGGAGTAAGTGAGTAAGAGAGCGAGTGAGTGAGTGAGTGAGTGAGTGAGTGAGTGAGTGAGTGAGTGAGTGAGTGAGTGAGTGAGTGAGTGAGTGAGTGAGTGAGTGAGTGAGTGAGAAGAAGAAGAAGAAGAGTAATAAGAATAACTTTGCACTGTGTATTCGCTTTACCCAATTTCTTGAACTGGCTCAAAGCGCCTCGAACTAAACCCAACCAACACACCAACACGCACGCTCAAGTCAATCACACGCATTCCCTCACCCAATGAACATGAACACGTTACCTGATGATCACGTTGTGCGAAGGGTCAGCTCAGTAATTTAAGCTTCGAAATTTGGAATTGAATGGGTTATTCTGTATTTATTTATTTAGTTAGTTTTTATGCGGCTGAACATTTCCAAAGCAGAGGGGGAGGAAACCGTAGTACCCGGAGATATCCCCCCCCCCCCCCCCCCCCCCCCCGGCGATCAGCCCGAATGAACAGTACGTGCCATATACGAGAAGAGAAAATTCTTTACCCCGAGTGGGACGCAAACCTGACTTTTCGCACTGGTGGCGAAGTCTTAACCACTAGACCACAGACAGCCCAAATGATTGACTTCTAGCCGGGGCCGCTCCCCTGGGGCAAAAAAAAAAAAAAAAAAAAAATTGTCGCTATTGTTACATCGCATTCCATTTTTTTTCTTTCTATTTCATGCATCCATTATGTGTCCATTCCGCGCCCGCTCGCGTTTCGTACCGAGCACGAGTACCCCATGTTTTTGACTCTTTTTTGGTTTGGGCCCTGTATAGGAAATACAGCAAGATTTTCGGTTCCTTAAACCGGCTCTTAACTGGGCACTGCGGAGCGCCACAGTGCTGTCCACAGTTGTGTCACAGTTGTGATTTGGGGGGTTTCCGCCGCTGTGGCGTCATCACAGTAACCTGGATCTCAAATAGCCACAACTGTTACTGTGGTTTCGACAACAGTGGGGGTGGGGGGGGGGGGGTGTTGTCTGTTGTTTTTTTGTTTCATTCTTGTTTTTTTTCTGTTTTTTTTGTTTGTTTGGGGTTTTTTTTTGTTTTTTTTTGGGGGGGTGTTGTTGCTGTTGTTGGTTTTTTTCTGCTTTATTGGTATGTTTTTTGTTTGTTTTTGGGGGGGTGTTGTTGTTGTTGTTGTGTTTTTCTTCCGTTGGTTGATTGTGTACGTATGTTATGTCTATCATATATGTGCAAAATGTGAAAAAAAAAAGATATCACTTTATTCGTCCCTCGAAGGGAAGTTGCACATTTGATATTTATGCATGCTTGTATACATAGGCAAGACAGGCGCCGTAAACATGTCTTCGCGAGGAGTAGACTTTTTCTTTGTGTGTTTGATTTTTGTTTTGTTGTTGCTGTTGTTGTTGCCCTCCCCCTCTCCCCCCCCCCCCCAGCCACCCTCTCTTTCACTTTCTCTCTTTCTCTCTCTGTCTTGTAGTCCTCATCAAGGATGCTGTATGACCCTGTCAATAATGAACGTATCATTTCAGGTCAGTGCTTTTCACACTAACCACAGTGAAGCTGATGTGATCTGGAGAGGAATAGATCCCAACCATATTCCCGCCCATCAGGAGGGTGGGTGTGTGGGGGTTTGGGGGTTTAGTCCTTTTCCACCACATACGGGTGATATCAAAGACGGGGCAACGATGAAAATGCCAGCACAAATATTTGGCCCCAGCCGGGATACGAACTCACGACCGGAGCATTAGAAGTCCAACGCTCTACCATTCAGCCACCCCGGCTCCCCGCCAGTCACGAGATTCGACCTTAGTACGACAGGATCCGCAGACGGGCGAATTAACCAGTAGGCCAAATGTCGGTACAGTTTAAACACGGAAGTTTAGAGAACACGACAGCAACAGATAAAACAGAGTAAGGTTTCTGTTTAGCGGAAATACCGGCTCGGTAGATGAACATTTATAGATAAAAAAGGGCGTTGGTTTAGCTGGCAAAGGTCAGATACCGCCGTTCAATGTGTCATCACAAGTTGCTTGAGATATGCTAAACCGATTACTTATTTTTGTCTTCTTCTTCTTCTCTCTCTCTCTCTCTCTCTCTCTCTCTCTCAGCAATAGAGTGTAGTAATGTAGTTATGGCAACGGCTGAATGAAAATTGACAAATTATCCTCCAATCATATTCCGTAGTAAAAAAAAAAAAAAAAACCTCTCTCTCTCTCTCTCTCTCTCTCTCTCTCTCTCTCTCTCTCTCACTCTTTGTTGACCCGATATTTAGTATGGGGGCCACGAGCCTCCACTGAATAAAGCATTGTCACTGTCATGTCGGATATTTATTGTTCTAATTTGTTCATATTATTTTTGAATTGTTTCTTGTTCCGTTTGGTATTTTGGATGTTTATTTTTTTTAAGGAACGTCAAGTGTGAAAACTGGTTTGCAGAGGTCATTTCATTTGATGTCATCTCATTTCTATCTTGCTTGAAAAAACACATCTCATGAGCTCACGGTGGTTTTTGAAACATCAGGCATCAGTTGTAAACAGACAATTATTGATTTGTTGATACTTCGTATTTTGTTCCTTAGAAGTGATTTCACATTACTAAATGAATTTTGATTCAACATTTTAAAAAAAAGAAGTTTGTTTGACATTTGAAATAATTGGATGGAGCTGGAGCTAAAAATGTCACGATGTTTCTACAAGACAGGCTTTGATGTGAATATCGTGATGACATTACCGTGAATGAAATTTAATCACAGTTCTCTCTAGGTGACAACCACTTGAGATGGGTAATCAGAAACCGCATCTATGGTTTTTAATGTTATCAGGGTTTTATGTTCTTAGGTCTTTGACGGCACCGTTCCGTTTTCTTCTCCAATATCTGATCTTTCTACGTGACATCTTCATTCATTTTATGACGAATTTTCAGAATTTGACAGAAAGCCGCAGACCAGAACTTTTGTCAGTTTTGTCAGCTGTCGACCGAAACGCCTCGGTCGCTTTCAACGAAAAGATTACATTCCCGGATTCACCTAGTGTGACCAAGGGCAGTCCATCTTGATGATCTTGGATAGTCCCGGGTGAGGCGGGCGGGGGTGGACGGAGGAGGGGAGAAGGGGGCATCTTCCTTACTTGTCATTTTCTTCACTTTTGACCTGATACCACTAGTCTTCTTTTTCTTTGTGTGTGTGTGTGTGTGTGTGTGTGTGTGTGTGTGTGTGTGTGTGTGTGTGTGTTCTATCTTTTTCTGTCCGTAATTTTCATACATTCCTTTTTAGCCTGAGTGCACTGTTTACGAGTCTGGGAGTCTGCTTTTAGGAAAGTTAGTCATGAACAGGCGCCAGAAACAAGGGTGAGTCCTCTCACGACGACACGCGCCTGTCTGCTCTTGAAGTGATGCTGTTCATACAATGGCATGTGCATGATTACCAGTTGGGAAAGTGTAAGCACTGAAAACAGCACGAAGACAACTTGGGCCTGACGGAAAATGGAACAACGGGGGTTTGGGTTGAGTGTTTGGGGTTTAACGTCTTTTTCCACCACATACGGTTGATATCAAAGACGGGTCAACGATGAAAAAGCAAGCACAAATACTTGGCCCCAGCCGGGATACGAACTCACGACCCGAGCATTAGAAGTCCAACGCTCTACCATTCGGCCACCCCGGCTCTTCAAGTGGGACAACGGCCAGACTGTTAACCATGTAACCACTTAGCTGACTGAAGAAAACAAACTAGTCAGCTGGCTCATTATTAAAGATACTAATGCCACCATTACTAGGCGCTATAGAGGGAGAATTTTGTTTTGGAACATTTGCGTTTGCGACTACGCCAGTGCTCTCGAAACAGCCTACCTTAGAGATAAGCAGATCTCCGAATGAAACACACTGAACTATGATGGCCGTTAAAAGAGGAAAACTCAGCCGTATTTCCGTTGTCGGCTACTCGGTGAAACAGTCAGGGGAGACAATCACATGAGAGAAATGTGCTGTCGGTTGCTCGGTGAAAGGGGACTGCACTCTGGAGTCCAGGTCCATTCGTGTTACAATAATGCCACTGGCTACCGCGTTTTGGCTTCAGTGAGCTTAACGCAAACCTGTTTGTGCATTTGTTCGTGTGTGTTAGTGGTGTGATGCGAGACTCCACTAAAACATCCCAGAACGACCCACGAGCACAAACGTAAAGAGATAGACGCACCGCGGTGCCGGAAAAGTGACGCCGCCGCGCGCCATGTTGCTAGTACCTGGAAGTGCCAGCTGTTTACATAGCGCGCACAGCATTGGCCAGACGCTATCAGCTGTTTACATAGCGCGCATAGCATTGGTCCGCTTTATCTTACGTCACATTTCTGATGACGTCTTTCTAAAGAACTTTGTATTTCGAACGAGGCGTCCTATACACAGAGCCTCTGAGTTCTGGTATTAGTAAGATGGCCGCGATAGCGACACTCGCAAGCAGCGGTGGCAGCGTGCGGCGGTGCGTCTATCTCTTTACGTCTGTGCCCACGAGCCTAAAAATAGTAGCACTAGTCCATTTCACTCCTTTAAATTACCAGCCGCCAACCCTCCACTGAGTTTCCCAAACCAACCAAATTATTATTATTAACAGCTCAAAACCCGAACGACAAAACAAGTCAGCAAAGACAATACCAACGAAATACCCTACTTTTCAGTGAAGGTTTCAAGGGAAACAGGAAAACAAACTTAGTGTTCCCGATTGAAATACACTGATCACATTCACTTAGTTTCACTGAGTGCGCAGTTTCCGACAGGAAAGACAGAGACAGGGCCGGATCAATCAGTTTTCAGAAGGGGGAGCTGATTTTGTTGTTGTTGTTTTTTTGTTGCCTATTGCCTGGGTCTTGAAAACGGCCAAACACAACAACCGACGTTTTTGAGTTTCTAACTGTTGTTATATACGGCACTAAAACACAAGCGTTACAACTCAATTTTAAACAATTACATGTATTTACAGTTTGATGCTGCTGCTGGGGGGGGGGGGGGGTAGGTGGGTGCTGTAGTACCAAAGCCCCCCCCCCCCCCCCCGGATCCGGCCCTGCAGACGTTACGTACACGAGAACCCCCTTCCACAGGGCATTGCTTTCAATCAAGACAGTGAGGACCAAAGGCCAAGTGTCATAAAAAGCTGAGTGAGCAGCCGTTTTTGTCATGGCACGCTTTGTTTCTGACCTCAGTGACCCGGCTCCGCTTCTGCTCTTAATGCTTTCAGCTCCGTAAATAATCAAATTTAATTCGAGAGATGAGTCAGACGCCTGTCAGCTCCACTTTCAGATCCGGTGCATAAAACCCAATGCATGTACCCAGCCCGCCCTCTTCCTTTCTCGGAAATGAACTTGACATATAGAGCAGTTCACGTTCTCAGCTTTGGCCGGAAGAGAGAGCGTTGTCTGTCCAGTTTCATAGCTGATAAAATCGAGTAGGTATTCAAAAAGAAGCGGATTGCTTTTTGTTCTCGTTCGTCTTCGTTTTCTTGTTCGTGATTTTTTTCTTCTTCTACTTCCTTTTTGCTCTTGTTCTTTTTTGTTTGTCTTCTTCTTCCTCTTCTTGTTTTCCCTCTTGTTATTGTTGTTGTTCTTCTTGCTCATTTGTTCTTGTGGGGGAATCTGTCTCCGTCTCTGTCTGTCTGTCTGTCTCTGTCTGTCTGTCTCTGTCTGTCTGTCTCTGTCTACCTGTCTGTTTCTCTCTCTCTTTGGCGCGCGCGCGCGCGCATTTTGTGTGTTTATTAGTGTAGCAAGGACAGATAGTAAGAGAGACCTGTGCGTCTGTTATCTCATTCTTGAAAAATAAAGTTTCAGTCAGTCAGTCAGTCAGTCTCTCTCTCTCTCGCTCTCTCTCTCTCTCTCCCCTTGTCGACGTCAGAAGTAAAATAAAGAGACCGTGAAACGATGTAACGGCAAAACGTTTATGCTTTACACCTCCGTTAAAATACAGGTTTATACCCATGTTAAACGCGGATTCGCCGTTCCCTCGTCCTTATCCTCGCACCGATCTGTAGCCTGCCTGTAGATTTTTGCAATGTTTACTGCGTTAGCGACACTCCTTGTTTTAGCAAGATTTAAAGATTTCCAAGCCCCTCATTGCCATTCCATAAACGAATATTATCCGCGTTGATTGCTTGAATAAACTGGGATTTCGGGGGGAAAATATGTGGAAAGATCCTTAGTGGAAGCTACGTGTTTTTTGGTGAGTTTTATCTTGCGGTTAAAAAGTGTTTGAAGATATTAGCGAAGGGGGTTTAAGACCCTGATGCCAAACTCAAACCGTTTCTTTATCGGAGCAGACATGGGGCTGCTGATTAGAATGTGGCTCGCTTACATGCATCCCTTAAACCTCTCGACCTTCTCCAGTCCAAAAAGGAAAAGCGAGACAAAACAACAACACCAGCAAAAGAATAAGTAACTAAATACCAATTAGCTATGCGATTTATTTTTCTTGTAAGCTTAGACAGAATCATTGCTGAATTCACAGAAAAGAGCTGGTGACACATTGAAATGGAGGCATAGTTTTTGTTTCTTGTTTGTCTGTCTGTTTGTTTATTTGTTTGTTTGTTTGTTTGTTTGAAATGGAACGTCTGAAATATATGTAAAATTCCGTTTAATCTGCCACAGGTCTTGGTTGCTGAAAATGAAGAATCTGTGGCAGTGTTACGTTGAGTGAAGTGTTTGGAGAGCCCGTCGTCTTATCGCAGATTACGACACACAGGCGAACACTCCTCACGTAGCGAGTTCTTACAGACTGCGTGTTAGTTTCTTTCACTCACAAAAAGACTCGTGAGCGCGTAGAAAAGTTATAACCGTATGGAGTTTATTACAGGACTTCTCTGGTGTTACACTGCGGTGCACACACTCAAACACAAATATATACAGTCACAGCATTCTAGCACATTATAAAAACTATTATAAAAGAACCAATCAAAAATCAGAACGTGAATCACCTGACTGCTATTTAAAACTAAAGAAGATTCCAGAATAATCGAGTACTCGTCCGCTGAGCCGCGTTGTATAATAACACCTTCTAATCGTAAACAACTCCTGACAAAGCGATTTGCACGAAATTTTCGGGAGACTCAGATATTGACCCCAAAAGTGCACCGCCCCCCGAGGCAACACTAGCCACAATCAAAACAAGGTCGTTACTTCAAGACTTTACGTGATAACAATGGAAACTTCTAGATCACGAAGAACAGATTTACGCTACTGAAACACAATATGGACTAACCGTAGCAACTTCTCTCTCTCACTCAACCCTAAAAAAAAAAAACAACAACAACTACAACAACAACAAAAACAGTACAGCTGTAATCTTTCAGCATACAAACAAAACACAAACAAAAGACAGCCACGCTCGTAACAGGCAGAGAAAGCGCAACACATTTTGAAAAGCTTGAAGCACTTGGCGAAATTCGATATAGACAACATGATTCCTGCGAGACGTGTTGGGGTCGATCAATACCGCTGATGATACAACTGAGGATTTCTTTGAAGTGGTGAAATTAATTTGATGGGAAAAAATGCAGGCACGCACGCGCGCGCACACAGAGAGAGAGAGAGAGAGAGAGAGATTACCAAACACAACATTTTTTTTTCTGTCCGTGTAACGTGCCCATCCACGTCTAGCACAGCGGAAATCGGCCCATTGATCAACTATCAATGCACACTTCACATGCATGACGACAAACAAAGCGTGTGTGAATATGATGCTGTACATTTTTCCACACTTGCGAATGTCCTCCAAGTGCATTTTGTCTCATAAAAGCTCGTTTTGCTGCTGCCGATGTACATGCATTAATATTTCAATTTTTCAAGGAAAACAATGCATTTGCCACAGTGTCGACCATCAGACAATGGATTTTCCACAGTGACGACCAGCAGACAATGATTTCGCCACAGTGACGGCCAGCAGACAATGGATTGGCCACAGTGACGACCGGCAGACAATGGACTCGCCACAGTGACGACCAGCAGACAATGGATTTGCCACATTGGCGACCTGCAGACAATGGATTCGCCAAAGTGACGAGCAGCAGACAATGGAGTCGCCACAGTAACGGTCAGCAGACAATGGAGTCGCCACAGTGACAACCAACAGACAATGGATTCGTCACAGTGACGGCCAGCAGACAATGGATTCGTCACAGTGACGGCCAGCAGACAATGGATTTGCCACAGTGACGGCCAGCAGACAATGGATTTGCCACAGTGACGGCCAGCAGACAATGGATTTGCCACAGTGACGACCAGCAGACAATGGAGTCGCCACAGTAACGGTCAGCAGACAATGGAATCGCCACAGTGACAGCCAGCAGACAATGGATTTGCCACAGTGACGGCCAGCAGACAATGGAGTCGCCACAGTGACAGCCAGCAGACATTGGAATCGCCACAGTGCGATTCGCGACAGAGGATGCACGAGAAGCCTGTATGTTGTGCATGCGAAACAGTGGCCACGATACACTTTATCCTGGCCAAATTGATGATTCCTAAACTCCTAGGAAAGAAGTGCATGTTCTTTGTCATAGTTTATCGGCTACTGACAATTCAAGTTGAACTTCGGGTGAAAGCTGACAGTGTGTGTGTGTGTGTGTGTGTGAGAGAGAGAGAGAGAGAGAGAGCCCCTGACCTCGCTCAGTACGCTGCTCAGTGACACTTGAACACATTTCTGTTTGTGCAAGATGTCCCGGGGCTCAGGTTTGGCCACATTTTCAGTCATAGTTTTACTGATATTAACTCAATTCCTACCAAGTGAGTTTGAGGTTGTGCACCAGTGGCCTCAATTTAAAAAAATCTTAATTAAGTTTTGTTTGCATGGACTGATCATACTTTAAATTTGGCTTAGTGGTCGTGTTGCCCTTCAGTTAGATTATACTCGTGTTTACTGCAGTGAGAGCCGTCAAGGAACCATCATTCTTGCCTGATTTTTGTACACAGGACCAAAACCGAAAAAGAGTTAAAAAAAAAAAAAAAAAAAAAACGTGAGATACTCGTGCGCGGTACGACTGAAATGTGTTCAGTTCAGTTCAAGTAAATTGTATCCACTGAATACTTTCGACCACCATTTTCACTACAATACTTCAAAAACACTTTGTACTTTGCCACTGTGACACACTCCTTTTTTGTTGTGTATTTATCAGTTCTATGTACATACCGGCAACCGGCTCAGTTCCTGTTTTGACAGTGCCGCGTTTAGGAATCGTAACTGTACGTCGGGCGTGACTTGCGCGCTAGCTTTGCCGCGGCTGGCGGCATTTCCGACACAGTGCGCCAAGTTTCAATAGCACACCAGTTTGAGCGCTGAAAAGTGAATGCGCCGCGGCAACCCGACAGTAACAGTATGTCGCTGGTACAGCGCGTAACTTGACCGGACACACTTTGGCATAGTTGGCTGCACTGTCAAGCTGTGTCGGTGACTGACACCCCTCCTGTCTCAATATTGCTAATGTGGTATTTGTATTGTATTTCTGCGCTCGACGACTGAACAGCGGAGCGCGTGGCACTATCAGTGATGTCCGGACCCACAGCGTAGCAACACAGAGCGAAACTTTTGACACACTTCGTGTCTCACTCCGGCGCAGTCAGTCAGTCACACAGTTCTCGTCTTACTGATCGGATGGGTGGACAGCTTATGGTTACAGTCACGGGATGCTGGTGGATATTGGGAGAACAAACTTTGCGCCTGGAAAGCGTTCAGAAGAACTGATCGTTGACTGGGAACGCGGAATCTGATTAGTTCTTCAACTGACTTTGTCTCAAGGTTTGGATTAGCTGCGCGTCTGTCTCGATTACAGACCAAATCTGACTTCATAATACTGACAGGTAAGGCTCCTTTCTGTTCTGTTCTGTTTTACAAGCTTTTCTTGAATACCAATAATCAACAATGAAAGTATCGTATTACAGTCAAGTCAAGAAAAAATATTTTCGCACGGTTTGGAACTGAAACTTACTGGCTTTCAACACAATCAGGATAACGTTTAGACTGAGTACAGCCCGCTACACAGAGCGGAAAAGAGGGCCCGCATTGACAAAAACCTCTAGGGCGTTATTTCATCACTAGATTGAACATTAACAATATTATCAATGCCTTTGATGTATCTGCTTGTTGATTGTCGCTTTCTCAAAAAACCTGCGTTTTGGGAATTATCTGCATCGCCGTCGGTGTGTCATTTCCACATCCCATTGCATAACTGCTGTCGATCGCAGTACGAAAGCACTGACTCTCAGTGATCGTTTTGCTCGTTTTGCTCAAGGCTGAGAAGTTAGCAAACGCATGTTTAAGACATTTGATAACATTTGATATTGCGCGTTTAATGGGAATATCAGTGTTAATGTTAGTTGTAAATTTTGAATGAATTGCGCCAAGCAACCATGGCGCAAGAGCGTACACTGACTCATGTTATTTGATATTTTTTTTAAGTACACGCGGCATGTACAAACTATTTTAATGTTACGCGTGTCGTGTGTGCCAGCCGAGCGCAATTGTGTGAAATGAGCCATGCATCCTTGACCCATGAGCAGTACGCTCAAGTTATATCTGATGCTCTATACTTTACAATAACGTTTACATAACTTCCCGGTAACTCAGTCCCCCACCTCCTCCACTGCTTTCCTCCAACAGTTTCGTTCGCCGCAAACCGCCCCTTACTCTGACTAGCGAAGAACGGCTGGAGGCTCAAACTGAAGTGTGTTACTGCACGTTTATTTCAGTTTCTCCCCGCATAAGCTGTCATGCAATATGTGGCGTTGTATCCAATTGAGCGTCGGAGAAAGTTTCTCAAGGCGTGTAATCTTCACAGCCGGGGGTCTACATCAGCATTTGCGCAACATGTTCAGTAATGTACATTTCACAGCTTGGAAAATAGCATTCCCAGAAAAGAAGAAAGAGCAAACACCGGAACAATTTCAAGTTTCCCTGCGCGATCTGATCCGTCCCGTCTTAACTCTTTTTATGCCGAGAGTTTTACCCACTAGCATACCGATAGATGGTTGCTTCCGTTTGACCGGTAGAATCCCGATTTGCTAGGGTTGTATTTGAGTTTATAATGTCATGACTAACAATACAAATACAAAGTTGGTGATCCCATAAATGGGACCTCTGCAGCCAAACGTTGTGAACTGAAAGGAGACCATAGTATAGAGAGAGTTAAAATCGATATAATTATACTCGCAGTCTGTGTGTGAGGCACCTTGCAAACTCGTGTTTGAGATACCTATGATAGTTGTAAGGAAATGGGGCCGTTTTCTGCAAATGTTCATAGCAAAATGACCAGAGACTGCACACAATTTCCGCTTCACTCTTTCCGAATATTAAAGTGTTGAAAACTGCAGATGCACTCGGCAGAAAGATGTCAGATATATATAATAATTACGACAAAGTTGAGTTTTTGATTTTGTTGTTGTTTTCCTCCGTCTTCTTCTTCTTCTTTTCTTTTGGATAGGTGGGTGATAATTGTTTTGTTTTTTGTTTTTTTCATCCAAAACGGCCTTTTGATTTGCGTCGTAATTGGATCAAGATACTCGTCGGTAAACAACAGCTTGATTGGAAAATAACAGCTAATTAGCCTTGGCTAGTGGGGATAAAATAATAAAACAATTGTGCGTCTGCGGATAATGTCGTTTTCAGCTTAGTCACATTTTCAGCATCAGTTACAAGTATCACACACTGGAGCAGTGACGACTACACTTTGTGCTGGTTGTATGTTTTCCGCATTGGGCAGACGGATCTTATCTACTCGTTAACACACATCGTTCAGCACGCTTCATTACCACCAGTATCTTATCGCGCTCTTCCTCTGTTGTCCATATCGAATGGCTGTAGGCGCTTGTGCACTGGTGCTCATAATTATAAACAGGCCGCTGCTTGACTTCTTTCCGCCTTGATTCATTTCCTGTTGATTAGTTTGAAATGACCGTGTTCAAACGAAACTTATTTTTAATTTATCTAAACCCATTGCTTGGAAATCCGGGTTGCTCAAGGGTGGGTGGGTGGGGGAGGGGGATGGGCTTTGGGAGGGGGGGGGGGGGGGAGTCGGGGGCGGGGAGGGTGCATGCGTCGCTGTAGTCGTAGCACACAGCCACCCTTTTTATTTTTGTTTATTATTTTTGTTTTATTTTATTTGATTTTTGTGCATACATGGTGTGTTTTCTATCCCGCGGCCCCTCCCGTCTGGAATAGGATCTTTGTGTGCACACTTGATATTTGTGCGTGCGTGTGTACACGAGGGCGAGACGGGCACCGTGAACGAGTCTGCACGTGATTTTGACTCGATTTCGACCCGAATTCCTGTCCACCAGGGATGCGAACCAGGCAGCTCTGGATCCGGTCGGATAGCAACCACTAAACCAAATCCCCAAACATGCGATAGTGTCGATGTGAAATGGCTAAATGTGCCTGTACATTGGTGTCCACAAGGGCCTTCTGTCCTTGATATGTGTTCTGTTGATCAGTTTGAAACTTTAGTCTTCACCGAAACAGGCTCCTAACTCGTCTGTCAAGTTAGTTAGTTAGTTGGGGCTTAACGCCGCGCAAGTATCAGAGACTATTTCGCGGCTGATCGTCTGTCAAAGTATCTGTATAGGCCTCGGTCACAACCGGCCGCACGATTTTTTTATGCTTGCGATCTCCACGAAATGTCTGCGGCCTGCGGCTTCTACGATCTGAAAAAAAAAAATTAAGGTTGCAAATCGTGCGTACGATATACGTGCGATGGCGTACGTTCCCCGCAAGTCTCGCACGGGTAACGTCTTGCGATTTCAGTTGGTCAAAAATCGTACGACGGCCGTACGGATCGTACGTTGTCCTCGCAGTTATCGTACGGAGGTCGTACGCCTTCGTACGACGTTCGTCCGATGTTGACGATGTTTGCACGGGCTATACGGGTGTCGTGCGTGCGCCGTACGGCTATCGTAAGTGCTCTGTACGCGTGGTGTGCGTCGGTCGTTCGACGGCCATGGCCGACGCGCGTTTTTCATGCATATAGGGACCAGCCTATATATATATATATATATATATATATATATATATATATATATATATAGTTTGTTTATGGAAA
Organism: Batillaria attramentaria; assembly: GCA_018292915.2. NCBI lineage: Eukaryota > Metazoa > Mollusca > Gastropoda > Batillariidae > Batillaria > Batillaria attramentaria. The sequence goes on along the minus strand of JACVVK020000109.1, from coordinate 1,416,571 downwards.
GAAGACATCAGAGGATTTGGATATTATTAACAGAGAGTTTGACAAACCTATGGACACGTACACAACTTGACAGACACTGACACAGCACTGCAACACTTCTACATTGCACACCAACATCCCCCGGACCCGCACCTGCGTCTTGCGTCCGCCTTGCGGAGCACTCACGGAGGACGTGCATGCATCGTGGAAACATCGTACTACCGACTTGCGGTCTGTGATCACGTGCGGCCATCGTGCGGTCCTCGTGGGGAGCACGCAAGACAACCGTGCGTCACTCGTGCGGTCATCGTGCGGCCATCGTGACCTATTTTTCTCGCCCGGAGATGTCCAGGTCGTACGATGCACTTGCGGCAATCGTGCGTTGGTCGTACAGTGGCCGTGCAGCCAACGTAAGTGTGTAAAAAATCGCAGGTGATCGTCGAGTTTGTTGATTTTGTCGAAAACCGGCCGCAGCGCTTTGCGGCATCCTTGCGCCCTCGAAATTTCGCAGGACGCCCGTGCGCCGTTCGCAAGATTTGCCACGATTTTTGGCCGTAGACCCGCCGTAGGAGCCCGTACGGCCGGTTGTGACCGTAGCATATGTGATAAGTTACTGTCCGAAATCGCTTTCCGATTTTACTGTGCGGGGAAGTTTACGGCAATAACACTATCAGTGTACAAATACGAGTCTTTGTCAAGCGCATTTGTATAGCGTCATTGGGGTTTTCCACTGTACAGTTGTGGACAGGCCAATAGTGCCGATGTCATTTCCTATTGTTGTGCGGTCGGTACAAGGACGCTTGTTTCGTTACGCTTCGTTCCACTTCGTTTTGTCTTGGTTTTTTTTTTGTTCGCTCTTACCGTTGTTGTTTTGTTGTTATTGGGAATTTTTGGGGGGTATGTTTTGTTTTGTTTCGTGTTTGTTGCTTTGCGTTTTGGTGCGTTGTTTTGAGGGGGTTTTGTTGTTGTTTGTTGTTGTTGTTTGTTCGTTTGTTTTTGTTTGTTTGCTGTTTTTTGAGGGGGGGGGGATGTTGGGGGGGGGGGGGGGGAGGGGGCTTGCGTTGCTTTGCGTTTTGTTGCAGGATTTTGTTTGTTTGTTTCTGGGTTGTTGTTTTTTTTGCGTTCCTTTGCGTTACGTTGCGTTTTTGACACAATGTATATATATATATATATATTGTTTGGGAATCCGTTGTACCTGTCCGGGTAGTAGGGTTCTTGTTCTTCTCGTGTGAGGTCTCTATGACAGATCTCCTCAGTGTGGGTTATCCAGTTCGAGCTGTCCGGCTTACAGGGATCCGGCAGGGAGTATTCCAGACAGACGAATGGCTCGGTCAGTGACGGTTGGCAGGTGGGCGGATGTCATTGTTATGGTTAGTGAAGTTCACCTCTGCTAAACCAGCTTATGTTTTGGAGCAGTTTCGCTCTTGAGTGTGCCTGTTGCTTTTTTTAATACTTTATTATCCCTTCCGGGAAATTCGGGCTGTCTTTCCCGGGGGAAGCGCGTCGCCGCGGTGCAGCGCCACCCAATACCTATCCTATATTTTTTGGGGACAATTTTGCTGGGGGAGGAAAGCCGGATAACCCGGGGAGAAACCGTCGATGAGCAGCCCGGCAGCCAGGAGAAACCGGTATCACATATCACAAGCTCGACCTGGGCTCGAACCCACGCTTGGTGACGGCCGTTCAGTAGCGCAGCGACTAAATCCGACGCGCTACCTATTCGACCACCGCTCACCAGTTCCTTGGTGATTGGTACAGCTCTTAATGCGATACAATATTGTTTACACTTGAGCGGTCGAACATTCAAATTCTACGTTTGTTGTTAACACTACTGGAGCGCCCCGTGTGGTCGCCGGTTCTGTTGGCTCAGCAATACAGACGCTGTCTCTGTGCAAGTGTCTAAGAGGTGTGATGATAGATACCACGAAAACAGCTCAAAACGATCTGTGAGCATAAAAAATGGTGGCATTAGCCCTTATAACTGAGGTGATTGCAAAGACAGGGACACTGGAAAAGATCTGTGCAAAGGCTGTTTTTGACTTCGCGTCCTTCCGATCCTGTGCCTGGCGCTCGTCATCTGAGCTGTATTAGCTTGAGACCCGTCAGTATAGATGGATAATTTTATTCTGTAATAATTATGTAATTCATGTCTGTCTGTCCAGATGAGAGCTGTAAATACCGGTTTGAACAGTCAGGATCGTCCGGGGGGTGGGGGGGGGTGAGGGGGGAGTTGTTGTAGGGTACTGATGGTATTGTCCGGACATCATTTGAATTGATATATTCAAATAAACTCTCTGTCTGTCTGTCTGTCTGTCTGTCTGTCTGTCTGTCTGTCTGTCTGTCTGTCTGTGTCTGTCTCTGTCTCTCTGTCTCTCTCTCTCTCTTCATGCCTCACCTATATGTTCATTTGATGAGGAGGGTCGACGGCCTGTAGAGTAAATCCCTTTATTTTCTCCTTCTTTTCTTCTCGTGTTTGCGTGTCACGTGGATGGGCCAAGAGAAACCCCACACAGCGCTTTCATGTCACATTCGGTACATCACAGCGTTTGTCGCCGACACACAGATCCACACAATCGTGAGAACTGAACATTAGGATGGGGGTAGTGCTTGCGTACCTCAGCATGGTGGTTGTACCAACGGTCCATGTTAGTGCAAGTATGTCCGAATAAGTCGCCCCGACAACTCCAATCGGACATCAGTCCTAACATGCCAAGGATCCTGAATCCGTTATGCTATACCATTCTTGACTGTGTTTCAACAGGAGATATTCGAACTTGTTTATAGAAATCATGATTTTTGTATCCGTGACCTTGCTTTCTTTTAGGCTATTAGCAGACTCGTATTTACTCTTACAGTCTTGTCAGTCTCGATCGTTGCTGTATTGTTCACAAAAATGCCTGCAGTCGTTGGCAACTTGCGAGCGCAAATTCAGTAAAGGGACATAGATATTTGTCTAGATGAATTCACACACACACACACACACACACACACACACACACACACACACACACACACACACACACACACACACACACACAGAGAGGGAGAGAGAGTGAGTACATAATACAATATAGCCTCAAACGTTAAAGAGAAAAAGTATTGAAAAAAAAAAAACTTCAATAGATAAACTATATACATGTACTATATAAGGGCTGGCTACAATGAGAGAGAGAGAGAGAGAGAGAGAGAGAGATGAAAAGATGAACGAACGGACAGACAGAGGTAGCTTTTCTCGCAAATTGAAATGTTCCGGTTCCATATGTCGCGCCGGCCGTCTCTGCGTCTCTCTAACCGGGCACAAGAGGACGCTATCTGTCGACAATCACAAGTTCAACACATCTTTCTTTTTTCCTGAGTAGGGTCAGCGATGTGTGTCGAATTTCACCCCCCAAGTGTGCTTCCCAGTGGCCGACCGGCGAAGGCGGAACCTAATTGCCTTTTTTTCAAGGACCGAGACATCGCAGGATGGGTGACATTCAAACGTGACTGAGAATGAATTGTTTGCTCCCTTTTTTTCCGCCTACGATTAAAGATGCACACCACTCTTTGCCTTTTTATGTTTGTCAAACGTTAGAGACGCCCCTACATTTCTCTGTTGGTTTTTTTTTTTTTTTGTTACTGTTTTTCGATACTGGCTCAGTCTAGACAGACTAGCTTAGCATTCGACTCGGGGGCAAAATTCAAGTGCCAGCAAAGCAATGACACCATTTTTACAATGCAACAGGGACAACGCCGGGAAACTGCAGAAATTTTGTGTTCTTTCTCCATTTAGTTGTTTGTTACACAGCGAAGGCATCCGGACTTAAATAAATAATGCTACGTCCAAGTTTCGTACAAGGAGTTTGGGTTTCGCCGTCTTGAGTATTAATGTTTCGCCATTACATTTCTGTGTACAAGGAAGAATACGAGGCAAGACCACCATTTAGGTTTAATTAGTTCCTTGTGTAAGACGGGCGCGCGCAGAGAGAGAGAGAGAGAGAGAGAGAGAGAGTTTAGAGCTTAACGCCGCGCAAGCAACAAAGACTATTTCGCGGCTAGAGAGAGAGAGAACAACCGTTGAATACCCGTGTTCTGCTTTTTTTTTTAGCACCATGGATGGAAACGTCAAGATCTGGTAAGAAAAAAAAAAATCTACAAAAGCAGGTGTTTTCTCCTTTTTGTACTTTGGATGCCAGTCTGTGTTTTTATTTATTTATTTATTTATTTATTTTTATTCATAGTTATTAGAACCGGGTTTTTTTTGTAAAAACATCCATTGTGTGGTGCGGTTGCGTGCTCTGCAGTGTAGCGGTGTGTGTGTGTGTGTGTGTGTGTGTGTGTGTGTGTGTGTGTGTGTGTGTGTGTGTGTGTGTGTGTGTGTGTGTTCCATTAACATGTCCGAATGTTTACATTTGCTCTGACGCAAACATGTTGTCGCCAGTTAAAATCTCTCCCAGGTGATCGTACCCCCCGAACACTCGAGATAATTTTCTGTAATTGTTTTCGTTCGTACCCACAGTCCTGGGTCGTTGGAACTTAATTTACTTAAACCCCTCTTCCAGTTCGTAGATCACGCGTAAACTGAAGTGCCGAAGCGTGGCTGATAAACAGATAACCAACACACACCAACTCCGATGACACCTCAGGGGAGTGCCAAAGTCGGCCATGGGATCACTGAACTAGATGGAGCAACTCTGGTAACAATGACCTGTCCTGATCTGGTTGCAAATAAACATTGGGTGGAACTGTGTACACACGACACCTTGCCGCAAGCTGTTTACCGTGCTCTCTATTGTGTGGTCGAAGTGCTTGCGATGAAGTCACTCAGGTTGCAGAGCGAAGATCGACGCAACAGAAATAAACATGTCAGTGCAAATTGAAGCCGTTGAACATGTTGGACAGGAGGCTTGAAAAACACGGGTAGGTCTTTGTTTACGGGCGTTGTTTGTTTACTGTTTACCCCCCCCCCCACCCCGGGCCCGCATATAAAAGTCGAGGTTAGGGATTTGAGCCCGGGGTTAAATTCTAACCTCGAACTAAACTGGCTCTAGGGTTACATTTTCTGTTGTTGTTTGTGTGGTTTTTTTTTTTTTTTTTTTTTTTAATCAGGAAGCGGGTCCATTCCACCTTGGTGCCTGAGCCGTTATGGAAGGATTTCTTCTTCCTTTCTTCGCTTCCTTTTGTTATCTAATTTTGTTTTGGGGTTTCTTTTGTCCTAGTCTGGGTTAGGCCCGTAACCATGGGTTAAATTAACCTCGAGTTTTACATGCGGGCCCTGAAGCTTTGGTAAGTCCCCATCGTTTTGTTTTTGATCCTAGTTTTGGTTTGAGCCTGTTCTGGTGAAGTCTTTATAGAGTCGAACTCCAGCACTTCCATGCCCCTGGGGAGCCGGGATGGCCGAATGGTAGAGCGTTGGACTTCTAATGCTCGGGTCGTGAGTTCGCATCCCGGTTGGGGCCAAATATTTGTTCTGGCTGTTTCATCGTTGCCCCGTCTTTGATATCACCCGTATGTGGTGGAAAAGGACGTTAAACCCCCAAACACCCACCCACCCCATGCCCCTACCCTCTGCTACCTCTTCTTCTCGCCTCTCCCCATTCCCGTTTGAGCCCGTTCATATGACAGTCTATCTTGACACGTTGATAGTGGACTGGGGAGTGTCCCGAACGCCTCTTCCTCTGTTGATCAGCTTCTGTATATCATACAATTATTCTTCTCCATAATCGACTGAACGCCCACATGCACAGGAAGATGAAGCTGGCGCCTACACCAACATGCCCCTGTGGCGAAGACGACCAAACTACAGAGCATGTTCCACAGCAGTGCCAGCTACTTCAACAGCTGAGACATGAAGTATGGCCAGCAGAAACACCACTAAAATCCAAGCTCTATGGAAACAGAGGCGAGATGAAAAAAAACAAAACAAAAAAAAACGACATCATTTATCTCACTATCTGGCCTGACGGTGTAAATGGCGAACGACAAGAAAAAGAAGATACAATTATTCTAAATAGCTCCATTCTGCAGCCACAGTTTGGGACCTATGTCGGTTTGTTTCTGTGATCAACACGAGAGAGCGAGAGCGAAAGAGTCCGAGGGGGGGGGGAGGGAGGGAGGGAGAGAGAGAGAGAGAGAGAGAGAGAGAGAGAGAGAGTTCAGTTCAGAGCTTGAACTGCTTATATGAGTAGTTTTCCAAATAAAACATTGAACCGATCTGGTGGCATTTCACAAATAAGCCTTCGTGACGGCGTGAGTTTCAATAACTTTGTTATCATGTTTCAATAACTTTGTTATCATCTCTGTTCCGGGTTTGTTGTGGCAGCTGGCGACACCACAAACACCGCCTGTCATCTACATCTGTATGTATCAATGAACAGTGTCTGTCCGTGTATGTGTTTGTTCGCCCGAAAACCTAATTTACAGTTCTCATATTGCGTTTGAATTGGTGGCTGGCTGTACTCAGGGGGGCCCCGGAAAGAGTCTGGCGGGAAAATAAATATCGGAAAATCGTCAAATTAATGTTATTATCCACCTTTCCAGAAGCACTAACTTCTATTACCTTATAGTCCATTATGCAGTTCGGCGAATTCGCCTTTCTTACCTGGGGAGCCGGGGTGGCCGAACGGTAGAGCGTTGGACTTCCAGTTCTCGGGTCTTGAGTTCGTATCCCGGCTGGGGCCGAATATTTGTGCTGCCTTTTTCATCGTTGCCCCGTCTTTAATATCACCCGTATGTGGTGGAAAAGGACGTTAAGCCCCCAGACACTCACCCACCCCACCCACCCGCCTATCTGACCTCCCATGTGCAGAGACTGACCTTTCTGGGGAGACCAGAAAACACTTACTACACAGATCACATCACCCGAAGCACTAAACATAATGGACCATCTTTGCATCGTGCGTCTGTGTGTATAGGCGTGTCGTTGTGCCCCCAGGCCCGGACCCAATGGCTCTGTATATTTTTGTATGTATTTCTTCCTTGATCACATGCTATTTTATTTTAAAGCGCTTAGAATTATTATTTATTGATAGGTTACGGCGCTATAATTATAAGTATTATCATTATTGTTGTTATTAACATTATTATTTTCTTACCAAGGTGGACGTACAGTCTATCATGTCTGCTCAATAGTCTTCATGATTCAGGACAAAATAATGCCCTATACTCTTTTGGTCAGTTAGGACAGTTGTCCTAATAAAGTTCCCAACATTACGAAGTCCTGTACGAACAATTAAATTTAAAAAATCAGTAGCGACAGCAACAACGATAACAACAAAATTTTGTTTTATTTATTAATTTTTGTGTGTGTGTTACGTTTCGGGAAATGTCAGATGTTAAACTATATCTTTGGTTCTATTACCTGAAAGGCCTATCGACGCCAACCCGGATGCATATTTTCCTGCGATTCCATACTTTTGGAGGAGAGCTGCCTGTGGGGTTTGCATGACAGACTGGCAATGCAGGCAGTAAAGAAAGATCAACATCTGTAGTTGGACACAGTAAACTCTTGTTACACACTGACTGAGAGCGGACGTAAAAGAGGCATTGCTCGAGATCACAGAGTTAGATAGCTCCATGCACGTTTGCTATCTGCCCCCGGGGACACGCAAATAAACGCTCTCTCTCTCTCTCTCTCTCTCTCTCTCTCTCACACACACACACACACACACACACACACACACGCGCGCGCGCGCGCACGGCGGAAAGAGAGAGAGAGAGAGACAGACAGACAGAGAATATTGCGATTAGATGGTCCTTTCTCTGTCCTTTGTGAACGTCATATATAGGACAACGTTTGATTAATGAGCATGAGCTCCAGTGAAATTGCCACACAGGTGCACATTTGCATTAATACATTAATCAACAAAATCCATCATTGGAGTAATATGATAATAATGAATATCAGGCCAGCTCTCTGTGTAATATAAGTCTGAATGAATGAATGAATAGCTGAATGAATGAGTGAATGGCTGGATAAATGGATAACTGAATGATTGAATGACTGTATGCATAAATAAACGAAGGAAGGAAGGAAGAAATAAATGGTGGAAAAATGAATGAATTTTGATTAGTCACTCAGACTTCAGAAAGGCGACGAGAGAGAAAGCAAGAACAAGTCTGGTTTGTTGTTACGGTTTGCTTCACTTAAACATGAACGACTTTAGCAAATTGACACAAAACTCGATTATTATAGATTGACAAAAACCGACAGAAGCACTAAACATAATAATGGCATATACATATTTTTTTACTTATCTAAGGCCAAAATTGCAAATAAAAGCTCTTGGACGGCGTTACCCCGGCAAGGGACTAGTCCCGGTGTCCTCAATTGTCTCCGCTGTTTTACAAAAACGCACGGCTTTGATTCTGTTGTATTCTGTTTGTGTCATTTGTAAGGGCGCAACAAGACATTAAGAAGTTGTTACGAATGCTGAGTAGCCACCTCAATCGACTCAAGATTGCCCACACTGACGAATGTCCACGTGGCACAGGATCACAAACCCCAGAACACATCCTTCAGTACTGTCGTGCCCATGATGCTCTGCGATGTCAAACCTGGCCGTAGGGCGCAGATGGGATTCGTCATGGGATTCATGGGATTCGTCATGGCGACCGGGCTGCAAATCTGACGCAACCAGTGAAACCGACCGCATGCTGAGTAAACGCCAGTTGATGGCACCACCAAACCTATTTTGCATGATTTGAAACAGTACGTCCATCGCGAGCAATTAACTTGGATGCTTTGTGAACATCGTCGCGTTCCCACTGACTTCCCAGTGTCTTCTTGGACTCCATTGATTTTTATGAAGAGGGCAGCTCGCCAGAGACAATATGGAGGAAAATCCTCTGACAGGAATGGCGCATAGTCCAACGCCAAAAAGGCGACACTTGACGTTAATATTTGTTTTTATGGCGGCTTTGCCCGCTGAGCCAAGATTGGTTCCGACAAAGGCCTTTCCAGATTGCAAGTGGCTGACTACGTGAGAAGCTGGACGGCTCTGCGGTTGTGTATTATCAAGCGGACGTTTGAACTACTCACGTAAAGGTCTGCAGGCTGATTGTCTGCGTCGCTATCGCAGGAGACAAAAACACTTTAGCGCATAGCAGACAGGAGCAAATATAAGAAAGATACACGAGAACGGATTACGATGACTCTTTTCATCGTGGTGATTGCTTACTCTGGGCAAAAAAAGAGAACCTAGACATTCCCTCGCTAAATCCCCAACAAGAAATAAAAGGAGTACGGCACAGAAAGAAAAAATACCGACGATCACGACCGAAGAAATCCGAAAATTACAGCAGCCACGGAAGAAGAGGTGTTTTTTTTTTTTTTTCTGCCCCAACTCTTCGCCAGCTCCAGTGATATTCCTTTCAGGTCTTGGGTGGAATACACGGAGGGTTTGGAAGCTGGGACACTTTTCATTATGCACGATGATGATGATGAGGAGGAGATCCATGTGGTTTGAGACAGCGTGACACGGCCGCACACCACGCTTCCGGTCATAAATGTCCCGGTGTTAACCAGGCCCCGGAACTACAGCACCTGCCGTGCCGGTCATTTACTCATTCACATCATTCATAACAAGGGAAGCACCCGTGAAGAGGGTGAGTCTCGGCTGTGTGGGCCCATTTTGACCCGTGTCTTGGGTATTTTTGGTTTTATGAGCTGGTTCCACTGATGAGGATCAGCACCACTTCAAGCTTTGACGCTGTTCTCAGACAGGACATGACATACGTGTAGTGTGTGTGTGTGTGTGTGTGTGTGTGTGTGTGTGTCGGGGGGGGGGGGGGGCTTCCACTTCCAACTTTTCCAGGGCGTGATAAGTCTTCCCATCATAATTATAGACTGGGCAATTGTAACTTTCAGCGGCTGAATTTATACGTACTGAACCCCGACTCTTTGCCCTTCTGCTGAAAGAGATAAATGCCAGTTGTTCTCCCCCTACTCGAGTTTATTTCTTATGACAGTCGACAGTTATTCCAGGAAACGGAAATTGTCCGGACGGGTTGAGAAGGGTGCACGAACAACAGAAACAATGAATACTGATGACTGGTTTGTGTGCTGAGAGCCGAGTTCGTGCGACGGACAACAGATAACCCGACATAAATGGCGATCGAGTTTGTGTAGAGATTGAGATAATTGAGCGGAAGACGTGTTTCTGGGTTGCGAGGCGGCTTGTTGTCATGAAGAAGAATGTAGTAAAGGACATGGCACACACTTGTGAACACAGATGAAGGAGACATAGTCATGATAGTCTTGTGTCCTATTTGTGTACATAAGTGTTTCATTAGTTTCAATCATTTGTAAAATTGATTGAACGGACATCACCAAAGTGCATCATAATTAAGATGTACACCTTTTACATATTTGCACAAATACCCCCCCCCCCAAAAAAAAAATAAAAAAAAATCGCAGTGGGATTTAGCTGTAGAATGATCTAAGTCGGAAGAAGGCATCTTAAAGAAACAATGCACATAGAAATAAGTGTTGGGGGGGGGGAGGGGGGCAAAGAGGGGGGTGGTGGATGTCACTATTTTTATCCTGGACGCTTGCCGTATTTTAGCCATAATGAAGTTGTGTAACACAAGGTTGAGAGATGCCCCTCACTGATCCTTAAAATGTTCTCGTGTAAGATTTCGGAAGCCCCACAACTGTTGCTAATCAATGTCTTGTCTGATGCCCTCCCACCAGATCACATTACTGAACCCGTCCTTAGAACACCACCACGCCCAGCTGCTTCTTTAAATACCTTAGGTCGGCAGACGGGTTTGGATAATTGTGTTCAATGAGCGTGCACAAGTCTGAGTACAGGCGAGCATAGACTAGCGTCTTTGGTTTCTAGAACGAGTGCTTAATCCCGCGCAGAAAAGGAAACCATTCATTCAGACCATTGTGGTGTTTTGCGCGCTGTTCTGTGCTTTTCGTGGAATTAATCTGTACACGACAGATTAAAAAAAAAGCCTTTGCGTTAGACTGTAACTCGGGAACCAAGCCAATGATAGCTCTTGAAAGGTACGACCTCGACCTCTTAGCCACGTGACTAGGGTTAGTTAGACTGTTGATTTTAGGGTGTTGTTTATTTGAATCTGAATCTGTTATCGGTTCAACATCATGAGAAAGATGGCAAATACCGACTTCACCAGGAATGTTTTCTATAGCACCTTGCGGTGGTGGACTTGTTGCAAGTAAAGCATAAATCCAAACACGAAGAGTGAGTGAGTATTTATGGCTTAAAAAAGCGCAGGCAGCAACAACTATGTCGCGGCTATAAGCACGACGGATCAACGAGGGTGTCCATTTTTTCCCTGTCAGTCCTTGGTGGTTCCCTTGCCCTTGGTCATTTTTAACCCAGCTAGCCGTGCTATCTGAATTGCTAAACTCTGCAATTTCCTTAGAGGGATTTCTTGGGCGTTTTGAAGATCGGCTCACGGGGTACTTATCATGAGAATTGCTAATCGTAGTTCGGTATCTCTTCCGCCTGACGCATAGGGTATGCGTATCGATCGAGAAGGACTGACGGTTGGTTGGTCGTTTGTTTCGTTTTTTGTTTTTTTGTTTTTTTGTTTGCAGTTCTTTTTTAGTTTGTTTGTGTGCGTTGTTTTTTGTTTTGCTTTGTTTTTGTTGTTGTTGTTGATTTGTTTTTTTTGTTTTCTTCTTTTGTTGTTGTTGTTGTTTTTGGGGGTGTCTTGTTTTTGTTGATGGTTGTTGTTGTTGTTTTGTTGTTGTTGCTGTTTTTGGGGTTGGTTTTGGTTGTTGTTTTTTTTCGGGGTGGGGGGGGGGGGGGTAACGTCCATTTCCACCATATACGGTTGATATCAAAGACGGGACAATGAGCAAATGCCAGCACAAATATTTGGCTTCGAGTTCATGGTCTGGGAATTGATAGGTCAATGGGCTATACCAGCTGGGTTTTCCCGGGTCCCGGAAAAGAACTGATACAGTTTGTCCTCTTTGACCCTTTCTACACTGACGCTGCCGTCGTTATGTCTGACGCTAGCTGCCTGAAGCCTGTTATGCTTTAATGGCCTGGCGAAGGATAGGAAGAGCTTGCTTAGCCGCGAATTAGCCTTTGTTGCTATAGCGACGTTAATCCCTAACTAACTAACTAATTAATTGTCGCCAAACCCGCTATGCGACGTGCGTGGGCACAAGTCACCCGGTGCGCGCATTTCAAAACCTCATAGCATCCGTGACCGTGCTGACCGTCGCATTGTTTACTGGTTTTGCGGCGGAATAATGGCGGAAGTCTGTTAGATTGGCTAGACCAAACTTCAAATCTGCATGGCTCAAAATTACATGCTGGAGGCTTAAAGATCTAAGCTCCCAAGAAAAAAACTTTCCGAAGTGTGAAACTTTTTTTTACTATGACTCCTTAGACTGTGCACAATCCAGGCAACTCTGTCACAGCTGCAGAGTTTTCAGCGCTTCGGGGACCCTTATAAAACCAGAGCACGAGTTTGCCGTGACGTTAATTGGCTTTTGGTCAGTGAGCGAGACGCATCGCTACAGTGTGTAGCAGATGTTGAGCGCTGCACGACCTTTCTCGCTCAGTGTCAAAACGCAAGCTGAGCTGTGAAATCACGCTGCCCTTGGCTTTTATTGGGGTTTCAGGGACGCTGAAAACTCTGCAACTGTGACAGAGTTGACTGTGCTTGCACGGTCGACTCTGTAAATGTTTTTTCACACTTCGGAAAGCTTTTTGTTGGGAGCTTAGATCTTTAAGATGCAAACTTGTTTATTCGACGCGTAAATCACGAGGTGTAGTCAAAATACATTCGAGTGTTTCCGGTGCTACTTCGCTTCAAGAGTAGCACCGCCAGGACAGAGTGTTTCTACAGTAGCACGGACATTTTCCGTTTTCAGATTTGAGTAGCACTGAGTGTTTCCAACGGCCGGCAGGTTTGCGTGAAAGAAAGAGGCCGTTTATCAAACGACTTTGACTAACGCGCCACTACTACTACTACTACTACTACCAAATGGTATTTGTGGGGCGCATTTCTTTACATAAATCTCAATGCGCCGATCACTCACCGACACTCACGCACATTTTACAACGATGGACAACACACTGGTGGAACTGACTAGTTATTTGTGGCCTCTCGCCGCGCAAGCAACAAAGGCTAATTCGCGGCTGAGGAAATTACTAGAAGGCTTTGCAAAAAAAAAAAAAAAACTATTTAAGATTGCTCTTAAAACAGAGAGCGTTTGCGCATTTCTCAGATTTGCAGGCAGAGAATTCCAAAAGGTTGGAGCGACAAAACTGAAAAAGCGCTCGCCAAAAGATTTCAAGGGAATTTTGAGAAGCCTCTCGGACGACAGCTGGAGGGTTCGCGACGTTTGGTATGTGCCATCATACTACTATGCATACCGTACGTTCGAATGCTCATGTTTTAACCCTTTCTACACTGACGCTACCATGATACGTCTGGCACCAGCTGCCTAAATCCCGAATGGTAGAGCGTTGGACTTCTAATGCTCGGGTCGTGAGTTCGTATCCCGGCTGGGGCCAAGTATTATTATTTTGTGCTGGCTTTTTCATCGTTGCCCCGTCTTTGATATCACCCGTATGTGGTGGAAAAGGACGTTAAACACCTAAACACCCACCCCACCAACCCTGCCTAAATCCCGTGATGACATTGCACCATAACGGGGAAAATGATTTTATATTTAGGGGAAAATTAATGTTGTTTAGATGTTGTACTTTACTTTGACATCACCCTCAGCAAGTTGTCAAGGAAACCTGACAGCAGCCATGTTACAAAGGGAGATAACGTGTAAACAAACGGTTACTATAGTTTTAGCTCGGATAGAATGAGTTAAACATGCTGTTTTGCGTTGAAACTTTCGAAGCGGAGTAGCACCAGACACTCGAGCGTCCATTTCGACTGCACCCCGAGAAAACGGGCAGACCGAGAGACACTGATGAAAAAACAAAACAAAACAAAAAAACATAATATGAAATGGCAAATCAGCAACACTGGCTTGTTTTATTGCTTTGGTAAATGTATGTATCCATCTTTTTTTTAATAAAAACACCCTACAGACGAGACAAAAAACAAATCAGCCTCATCAAAATGAAAAAAAAAACCCAGACCTAAAAGCCCAAGTAATTGCGTTGGCCTACCACAATATGGAGTCATGAACGAATGAAACAAACCAGCCGAGCAGACGGGACAGTACAGCTCCAACTCTGTAATGTTCCATTTCCAGAGTGCCAGACCTGAGACAATGACTGGCACATAATTTCCGGGTAGGGCATCAGAAACTACTTACGAAAATATTCTGAAAGGAGAGAAGAGCTCTCTTTTTTTACGGACAATTCGCCGAACTTTTCGCGGCGTCTTCTGGTTCCAGTGTCTGATGGGAAGGTTTCCTTTATCACGGTCCAGTGCCGAATGCGAAATTCCTCATCATGCAGTTACAGCGTCTGATAGACGTTACTTGCCTCCTCACGAAACTGCTGTCAAACGATTTTACTTTACTGTCTTCATCGTTTACTCTTTTACACAGCAAAGTCTGAACGGTGAACGGTAGGGTTGGGAGACATCGGGCTGGATGAGATAAAGATTAGCACAGCTTGTGGGTCCCTTGCTGGCCGTGGGTAGCAAACTTATTGAGGCTGTAGTCGCCCTCTGGGAATACGATAAGGAATGGGGCAGGATATTGGAACGATGCTGAGATCTATAGGAGGATGGTTGAGTTGTCGTCCTGGGGGGCAGGTAAGTCGCACGATGCAGAATGGGAAGTAATTCCATTCAGAGGGAAAGTTACTGGCACACGCGGATGGTATATGTATGGTCCAGTCTTTGTGGGCAAGCTGGTATATAGATCAGCAATACTATGCTTGTGCTTTGACTGTGTCTTAGTCTGTGTGTATCATCTCTGTCTCTGCCTGTCTTTCCTAGTCCGTCTGCCTGTCTCTGTCTCCCTCTCTCTCTCTCTATGGTGAGGGTGAGCGAATGGACTGGAGGGATCGGGGTGGGGGGAGGGGGTAGGAGGGTAGTGTAAATTACATAGCAATTATGTTCAGGTACGTTCAGCAACACAAGTTATTAAAAGTTCGTCTGACAACGACCCTGTTAATTGGCGGGAAAAGCCAATCCCTTCCACACCAGCATTTCCTCATCAACTGGGATTTAGTTTACAAGATTAGGACAATGAGCAATACAAATGAGTTGCACAAATGAAGGCAGCTAAAATTATCGCAGATAGCCGGACAGACAACACATTAGCCGCACAAATTTAGACATCTAAACATATCGCAACGTGTCTTTCATTAGAGCATCTTTCGTGTTATTGAACTTTTGAACGTATTTTGTTTGTTTCATGAAGAACATTGAACATTACACTGCATTTTATTACTGTTTAAAATAAAGGTATACAGATGACCCAGCTGTCATGGTAATTTCTACGGCTTACGGCATTACGTACACTACTTACGACCTGACAGCAAGTGTTGTAGTTTGCTGACCGGGACAGTTGGACATTCTGTAAGACGACAGGATTGTATTCATGCATTTCCTGCATACGACAAACAAGAAAACTTTTTTTTTTTTGGCGACTGATTAAAGGACAGTTACAGAGGTTGTAAATATCAGCAGGCCTGTGTGTCGGCCTGTAGGTTGGGTGGGTTTTGGGGAGATTAACGTCTTTTTCCACCACGTATGGGTGATATCAAAGACGGGGCAACGAGGAAAAAGCCAACGCAAATATTTGACTCCAGTCGGGGTGTCGGCGTATAAGCATATTAACGGATGTGTTTGACACCTTGCACACGACCATAACATGCAATTACGAGGAAAACGCCTCTTCCCTAAGTTTCAGACATCAGCCCTGTTTACTCTATTTCGCCCACATTAACCAGGATACAGTTTATAAAACATGGACGGCAACGTAAACAGTGTTGTCTGTTTATTTCCTTTTCGTTGAACGGCATTAGTGCAGACATTTGTGCACTGCCTTTTGTTTTAGAGAGAGACATAGAACGCTTGACTTTTTTTTTCATGAAAGGTCGAGGTTTCGGTCGAGACGCAGACTGCAGTGAGCTTCCTAATCCTCTGTTATGCAAAAAAGCGTCTCGAATTCCTTGTTCGTGTCATCAGCAAATGGAGACAGCTTCATGTCTGTCTGAAGAGATCACGACCCATCCTTACACACACACACACACACACACACACACACACACACACACACACACCAGTAGACGGATTCAACGAGAGACATCCTTAAGAGCACTACACTGTTTGGTTATGCTGACGCCGTCTGGTTTGTTAACAGACTTACTGGTTTCCTTGCAAAGATCAAAGTTGAAGCAAACTAAGTTTTCCCGATATGTCTTTGGAGTGCTCAAGGTGGGGTTTTGACGGTTTACGTCTTTTTTTTTGTCCACCACATACGGGTGGTACCAAACACGGGGAACCAGAAAAAAAAAGGTAGCACATATATTTGGCTCCAGCCAGGATTCGAACTCATGACTCGAGCATTGGAAGTCCAAAGCCCTACCACTCGATTATACCAGCTCCCCTGTTTCCGCTGAAAGAAGAGGAAAAACCCCAAACAGTCACAAACAAGGCTTAGTACTAGCGTGTGTGTGTGTGTGTGTGTGTGTGTGTGTGTGTGTGTGTGTGTGTGTGTGTGTGTGTGTGTGTGTGTGGTCCAGACAAGAAGTGGGATACAACGAAATCGATTTAATTAAGCAAATTCACTTTTAGACAAGTAACTACGTCCCGTGTTGAATTGACTCAGTGATTTGATTTCTTTCCAACAACAGCGCCAAAGACTCTCGAACCTCGATATGCCGGAGGCTCGGTAGCTACGGCAAAAGTTGTGAACGTCTTGTGCTTTATCCTTTGGCAAATCATGAGAAACGATCAAACTCATACAAAAGTTACGAAACTCGTATCTTTTGTAGTGTCGAGGTGTATTCTTGTTTGGTTGTTGTTGTTGTTGTTGTCGTTGTTGTTGTTGTTGTTGTAGCTGTCGCTGATGTTGTTTGAGGTTGTTGTTTTTTGTTCGTTTGTTTTGGTTGTTTGTGGTTCGTTTTTGTTGTTGTTTAATTGTTGTTGTTTTGTTTGCTTGTTTGTTTGGAGGGGGATGGGCTTGTTTGTTTGTTTGTTTTTTTCCTTTTTTTTTTTGGCGGGGGCGGATGGTGTTGAGGGGGGGGGGGGAGGGGTTGCTGTGTCTTGCCCACTTTCGACGTCCTACATTAGGAACTCGGAAGATGCAACTGAGCCCCGTAACATCCTAGACGCCAACCAATGAGAATTCACAGCAACACGAGGCATCCCTTCGTCTGTTGTATCGTATTCGGGATTTGTGGCTGACGGAGCCGCTCCATCAGCGTAAGGGGAGTTATTGCCGCACGTCTTTCATTACCATCTGGTGGAGCTCCGCAACTGACAAATCAATTTACATTCTGGCTAAACCTGCCCTCTTGTATGCACGTTTGCCCGTGATGAAAGACTTTTTTTGTGACAAGACTCGGGAAAGAAAGGGGGAAAAAAAGGGATAAAAAAAATCTTCGAGGATGTCGTCTAGATTTCCATTTACAATGAGTTCGTCTGGAATTCTGGACACGTTGAAGACGACGCAAAGAAACGTCACGTAAGCGAGACTTAAATGAAAGTTTTAATGGACGAAGTGGATTTTTTTTTCCTCTCTAGAACATCCTCTTGGATTTCGTAATCAGGTTATTGTCAGAACATGAGCTCATTGCCACCATCTCTACACGCACAACCGTAACGTGCTTCCACTTAAGTGTTCTTTAAAGGAGAGGACGAAGGATTAGGCCAAGTCGGATTGGTGATGTTGGCGACAGACGGAGCTGGGCGGAAAGTAGACGTTTTGGACTGGAGATCGGAAGGTGACGGATTAAAATTCCTGCAAGACCAGCTCTTTTTTTTTTTTTTTTTTTTTGCATTGCACGCATCTCTACACCTTCAGGCAGAAAGACCAAAGCACCCACTTACAAAACAACTCACATACCCGCGCTGTCTTCCCCAATTCTCTCCCGAAGGTTTCTGTTTGTGAATTGCACAAGATGGGGTTGCTGAGTGTGGGAGATTTCTTCGGTCAGAAATAGGCGTCTGGGTTTCTAATACTTGCAAATTCTGCTTCCTTTTTGGAAATTCCCAAGTTTCACATTTAATACCACCTTGTAGCCTAAAGGATATATTTTCAAGAACACCGGTTCGGAGAAAATGTCACAGAAAGGGAAAGGAAAGAAACGTCTCGGGCTGCAACATAAGGAGGATATGTTGCAAGGGGGAGTCATGTACTCGATATACCGAAGATCAAATCTGAGACTGACCGTAGAATCTAGTGAACGATTAAGAGGCCTGAGTACTGGGGCGGTCGGTGGTCTAGTGGTTAAGACTTAGTCACCAATATGAGAGGTCAGGTTCGAGTCCAGGTCGGGGCGAAGAATTTTTCTTTCTCGTATATGGCACCGTACATTGGTGCCGACCGTC
Organism: Batillaria attramentaria; assembly: GCA_018292915.2. NCBI lineage: Eukaryota > Metazoa > Mollusca > Gastropoda > Batillariidae > Batillaria > Batillaria attramentaria. The sequence goes on along the minus strand of JACVVK020000109.1, from coordinate 1,398,142 downwards.
GGGGGTTCTCTCCGGGTACTCCGGCTTCCTACCCCTCTGCTTTAATTTTTTCCTTCTCGTATGTGGCACCGATCATTCCATGATCAGCCGATCGTCGGGGGTTCTCTCCAGGTACTCCGGCTTCCTCCCCCTCTGCTTTGGAAATGTTCAGCGCACACAATTTGAAAAACAAATGCAATTCTAAATTCCGAAACCTAAATAGCTGAGCTGGCCCTTCGCACCACGCGATTGTAATGTGTTTAAGTCCAGTGACAGTGAGAGAATGCGTGTGCTTCACGTGAGCGTGCGTGTGGGGTTCAGTTCGCGGCGCTTTGAGCCGATTCGTGGAATTGGGTAAAGCGCCTGTTCAATACTTATTATTGTTACTATTTCTCCGTTTTCCTGTCAACGTGCCGCATGGTGCTCTGATCCATCTCTTTCACCTTCCACACACGGATTTACCTAATAAGTGTATTAATTTCTTCTCTAACTGCTGCTCGAGCCAGTGCCAAAGGTGTTCGTGCACAGTGATCCAGGCACGTGCGTCTCGTCTGTCACTCCAATAAAATGACAGCAAAACTGAACATAGTCCACCTGGACGCAAATCGTTAGTTGGCTGCATGTTTTCACCGCACACGCGTGATATCAAAGACGTGGCAACAAAGAAGCAAAAAATAAAAAATAAAAATAATAATAAAAGCTTCAGCCCCCCAGCTCTTTATACCCCAGAGCACTCGCCACTTGAAACTGGTTGTACTCCCTCTAGTTTAAACCAGACATACTTCACCCTCACACGCGCCTACGCCAGTTTCACTCCCAAACTGGAAACACTCCACTAATGAAACAAATAGTCAGTCTGCATGTGGTGTAGACTAGAGGGAGTACATCCAGCTTTCAAGGAAGAAGTGCCCCGGAGCTGGGGAGTACATCGCGCCTACGTGTTACATCGGGATTTGAGCTCACGACCCGAACATTCAGTGAAAGTCCGACGCCTTACTGCTTCGGCTGTCCCGACTCCCAGCAGGCCGAAGGACACAAATACACAGGGCCTCAAAATGCATATATAGTCGCTATTAGCCTCAGGCATCATAGTCACCCCTAAAAATGCTTCAATCTAGAAACAATTACTACTATGACCATAGGCTGTCACCTGACAGGAGTTTTTAAAAAAAAGTGAAGGTCTCCTTTCCGCTTAGGCCTCTTTGGAGTAATGTACGTCTACTTTCTCTTTAGGCGAGAAAGCCAGTTCACACAAATCCGCTTGCCTCACTTGTGCTTGACCTCTGTGCAAAAAATCCCAGCTTCACTGGCAGCTTACCTCGTTTTGTGACCGCTTGGCATGCACCTTGACCTACATAACATAAAAAATCACAAAAATGACGGGTTTCCATGACAACAAAAATCGCTACAGGCTAGCACACTCGCCAAACAGGTACCTCAAATAAACACCAAACATGACCCCACGGTCAATTTGTGTCCTTACGAGAGCAGATCGTGAGGGACGTGCAAGACAACATGAACACAAGCCATCAGTACCCAGTGACGAGAGTCTAAGCCATTGCTGTTATTTCCCCAGCGTGTCTGTGAGACATCCGTTTTGAGACACGGTTCTCTCGCGCGCCAGGATCGCGTTGGCGCGAACGGTTTGCGTCACTTCCGCTCGTAGCGTGTTTTCTTTAATCCCAGAGGATATAACCTGCATTTGGGTTCCAGCAGACTCCCCGCAGGCGTAAAATGTCTGGACTTTGTGACTCGCATTATGGAGAAACGGCAGGGATTTTAACCCTCATTAACTTGACCCTCTAATGGTCTGGTAAGTTCGCTGGGAGTCATCCTTGCTGATCAAAAGCGCCATCTCTTCCTCGCAGGCTTCATTTCAGATGCTGTGTAATGTCCAGCAAATACGTGGTAAGTCTCACCTGCTGTTAACGGTCAGGGACTTACACAACCATCTGTGAAATACGGCCACCATGCAGTACGTCAGGAGATCTCTTTCGGCAATCATGCGTGAAACGCACACACAAGCAACAACAATTTGCTCTCCAATAATAATATTGTCCACATCAGACCGGTGTAGACAGGTTTGTGTGTAACGCTGAAAACGCCGACAGCACTTTTCATAGTTTATGACCCCTGACCTTTTCTAGAGATCACTTGCAATGCCTCGGCCAGGAAGAGGTTCATTTACTCACAGTCGCATTTGTGAACTGGCTTTTGGCGTCAGTGAAGCATGTGTCATGAAAGGGTATGCACGGGCAAGTGTTGATAATAACGAAGACCCACAGAGTGGTTTTCAGGGACGTTGCATAGGAAACAGATAGTATCTGCATAGTTGAAAGACCACAGGGAACAACGAGCATCCAGCCGAAATCGCACTGAAAGGACTTTTTCAATAGTAATTGTATAGCTCCTGTGAAGTATTCAGTAGCCCTGGCTACCCAGCCGAGCTGTCAGGGCGTTGGACTTTCAATGCCTGGGTCTTGAGTTCGAATGCAGGCTTGGACCAAATATTTATTCCTCGTTGCCCTGTTCTTGATATCACCCACCGTATGCTCTGAAAAACAAGACGTGAAGGTGGGGGGCGGGGGGGGGGGGGGTTAACGTCCTTTCACACCACGTAACGGTGATATCAAGGACGGGGCAACGAGAAAAAGGCCAGCACAAATATTTGGCCCCATTCGGGATTCGAACTCGCGACCCGAGCATTGAGAGCCCAACGCTCTAACAAGACGTCAAACCCGCAACCAGTAAAAAAAAAAAAAAAAAAACCCAAGCACTTACCTTCCTCGGAAAATGTAATGTTCTTGGTGTTCCTGTCGTCATAGCAAACTGTCCTAGTTAGCGGATGTGGTTCTTTAGCTTCTCCAAATGTCGGTTAAATGTGTCAAATCAACGCAAATGAAACTAAGCCGGTTCATTGACCATTTATGGCATGGCACCAACGTCGGCTGACAGGTCGATGTGTTTATTTGAAGGCTTAAGGTGCGGGCAGCTAGCGTCACTTCCAATTAGATGACAAAAAGGTGTGGGTTTTTTTTCTTTCTTCTGAGGATCAATCCAATATGAAGATAAACAGAAAGGAAGGAAGCTTAACTGCAAGACTGCAAATTTGTTGTAATTCGGTCGGATGGCAGTTCAAGGCTTGTTGTGGCTTGTACTGGACGCACACAACACGATTTAAAAACGATGTAGGACGTTTAAACCGATTTTTGAAAACTTTGGGAAAGTCGGTAAAGTTTGTTTTTCCCCGGAGGAAACATGTCGCCACAAGATCAGCGTCACTCGCCCAACAATTTTGAAGTTTGCTTGTTGAAGTGTCAGAGTATTTTTTTCTTCTTTCACTTTTCGTCACTACTCCCCCCCCCCCCAAAATATATATATATATATATATATATATATATATATATATATATATATATATATATATATATTCAGCTATGGCAGAGTCAAAGTAGTTCCAAATATTCCTTGAAGTACGACAAACAGCTCCACGCGGGAGCAGCCTTCCGAGTAGTTCGGTGGACCCTTTCGTCTTGCTCCCTGGGGATTTTCAATGGCTGCTGGAGAGCTACCTTGTCAGATGATAGTACGATTAATTGAATTACTTTTTTTATTGGTGTTGACAGCGATTGAAAGACTATGCAAATTGCGTATCGTACCCTACCAGGGGCGGTGAAGTTGGAAGTTGAAATTAAGTAGACTGCGTCGTAGAATTGTTGATGACCGTGGTGCTGGTTGAGGCGAACGTGACTCGGTAACTGATGGGGTTAATGTGGAACGCTTTGACTGGCAGTGATTTGACTAGCTGCTGGTGAGAATGAGAGCGGGGATAACGATAGCTTCAGTAGTGGGACAAGTATTATTTCATATCTGGCTCACCATCTGTTTCTTTTCTTCGCACACTCTTTCAAGCACACTTAGGACCATCGTTTCTTGCACCCAATACACCGTCTTCCCTTTTGAAGAGCACTTTTACCACGACCCGTCCCTTACAGAAAGAAAAGACTCCACTGAAACCAGCAGCTAATGACTTGATAGAGCCTCTTCTTGAAAAAAGGCAACGTGCCGCTTGAAATCGTTTGCCTGGCTTCAGGGGACAGAGGACCTTCTCATAATAAAAGCTCTCGCGATACCGTGTGATACCAGGTCTTCGTAAGACCTTACTGAGTTGTGGACGGAGAAAAACCCTATGCCATACTTCCTCTCCTTTTTCAACCAGTCTCTGTTTCAAGTACATGCATAGCCATGGCAGCTTTGTGTTTATTTAAAGTGTAACTTGTCAAATCTGTAGTCGTTCAGCTTGCTTTCTTTTTGCGTTTATTGTTGCTTTTGGGTAGTGCAGTTTTGTTTGTTGTTTGGTTTTTAATAATAATAATAATAATAATGAATTGTACTTATATAGAGCAAAATTCTCAAAAAGTGACTCAATGCGCGTACTCCCGCACTCATACCAACAAATATGCAAACACACACACACACACACACACACACACACACACACACAGAGCAGCTTAATCAGGAGGAGGTAAGTAGGCTTCGTCGAAAGCCAGCCGGAACAGATGCGTTTTCAAGTCAGACTTTGAAACGATCTATGTCCGACTGTTCTCTCAGGCCGGCAGGTAGTGTGCTCCAGAGTGACGGGACAGCAAAGCTAAACGCGCGCCCGCCAACTGTTTTGAGGTTTTGACGGGGAACTTTCAATAGTTTTTCAGATGAAGAACGAAGAGTGCGTGCTGTTTGGTGGACTTTGTTAGCAGACTCCTTCAGGGTACAATCATTTCTTTACATCACAATAAAGAACGACCAGTTTAAATCCCTTCTACCATACAAGTTCATAAAAACGCATCAACTCAGCAAAACCGATGGGATTTTTGCACGATATTCGTTTTCCCGACCTCGTTAACGACTGACCCCCCCCCCCCCCCCCCCCTTTTTTTTGTGACTTGGCCCAGGCGTTAGGAGTGGGAGAGCCCAGTAGCGTATGAAGGCCAATTTCCTGTCGACGGAAGAGCGACCACCAAAACATCTAGGAGTGTTGATAGCCTACAACTCATCCAAGCCATATGTTTTTATAGGCTAATGAACGCTGGGTCTATCCACAGGCCATCAAAAAGATGGTAATGATGATTAAGTACGCTAGCAGCAGAGACCAAAACCCTTGCTACCGCCGCCAACCTTCCTTGAAATTTATTTGAAATTTACGCTTAAAGAAGAGTTAACGATGCCTGAAGATTGAAGACTTTCGGTGCCTCGTAAAGTACGCGTTTTATCTCTGTGAGATTCGCATGACTGTTTAACTTTTTCCCCCGAGGGTTGAGTGAGTCGTGTTAGTAATCCACGATACTCGTTGTGTTTTTTTTTTTTTTTTTTAACACATTTCGTACAGCGGACGAGTATTCCATGTTTTAACTCATTTCCGGTATGCGAAAATTAGGCAAGATGTACGATTCATTAACAGGTCTTATTGCAGCAAACACGATTATAATCAAAGTTCAAAACTCCCACCAAGCCAAATTTAAAAACATTCAGACTGTTTCACCAGTGTATATCTGTCCATCGTTTGTAAAATGTGCGTGAGTGTCGGTGAGTGATTGGCACATTGCGTTTTATTTAAACAAATGCGCTCTACAAATACCATTTATTATTATTATTATTATTGACTTTTTTTTAATGAGGCCGCTGGTGCACAACCACAAACTTATTTGGTAGGAATTGAGTTAATAGCGTATATGCTTACAAAAAACAAAGAACACCAAGAACAACAACAAAACTTGCTAGAACTGCCTTCTGAAATAGTATAATGTACGTGTACGTTCCCAAAATTACAATCATTGTTTTTAGTCTCAGTTGTAGGCCCAAAGTGCACAGCCGCTTCCCTTGAAATGACTGCATGTCTGATAAGGAGGTTCTTGCACACTACACTAATGCCATAGCAGATACACAGGAGGTAGACAAAGAAGGCAAAGCGGAGACCTACAAAACAAACGTACGTTTCCAGTGAGATCTGTGCAATGGCTGAAATGTGCACTTTTCTATAAACATCGCCGCGTATATTGAGTTCTCCTGTAATCATTTCGCACACAGGCCTTTCCGACAGAAGCATTCTCAGCGTGCTGTAAAGGGAAAGTGCTTCTGTACACAGGAGGAAACACAATTTGCATCCAAAGAGGACATCATTTCCTCGTTACGAGAGGCGCGTGCCATGCCCATATGATCAAAACACTTCCAAGCATCTGTTTGAAAAACTGGTTTCATGGAAAACACCATTGTCGTGCTGATCTGAAGAAAAAAAAAAAACTTCAAAGGGGATTGGTAATCTGGATCTAGAGTAGGAGCCTGTTGAACTCCTCCTGACGTAAACACTGGGCACGTGCCGCATATGGCACACTAAGACAGTAAGAGCCAATCACTTTTAACAGTCCGAGCATTCACGAGGGCGAGGCGAATTCCTCACAGCTTGTGACCAACAACGCCCTGCTCAACAGCCTCTCCCACAATTTCTGTTCAACCATCCAGTTGATAACGGTTTTTTTTTTTTTGTGTTTTGTTTTTTTTTGGCTGGGCGGTGCTATTTTGGCGCACCTGCTGAGCAGGCCTTCTGCACGTAACTCTTTCTTCACTGACGCTATAGTGCGTTTGGTAACCCAGTCGCCAACGATTTTCGGAGATAACCTTTTTATGGAGCCTTTTGCGTAGACCTATGGCAGAGAAAAAGTTTTTCGGGAGGTTGTGACCTAACACATTTTATAACAGGCAGTGTTATCTGTCTTTCCCTTTTCTTCTCGGCGTTCGTGAAACCAGCCTACATCGATACTTTTACTGCTTTTTTTAAAACCTGACAAGTTCTTTTCAAAGAATGAAACTATTCCAAAATAGCACTCTGACGTCGTTCACTGGCGTCACTTTTCCCGCTTTCACGCTGTCTTATCAGGCTTTTAGCATTGCAAGTCAGTTACTGAGCAAGTTTACATTTGACATCATTGTCACTTGAAGTTCTCGGGAGGTATATTTTAGGCTCATTTCGATACTTTTTTTTTTCTCCATCTCACATTTTCGCCGAAATTTTCACTTATGCCGAGGTCGTCATCTACTTCAGAATCATATCCATGGTTGATAAAAAGTTAGGCCACAAGTTTTCAAGCGTCTTATTCCAATAGATATGCACAAAATCACGGTTTTACCACACACACACACACACACACACACACACACACACACACACACACACACACACACAATCCGGAAAAGCTTTGGCGACTGGATTTCCAATCACAATTATGTCTGATGCTAGCTGCCCGGAGCCCCTTCGGTGACACCAACCCGCCTTTTTTTTTAATCCGGAAAAGCTTCAGCGACTAACTAGCTTTGGATTTCCAAATGCACTTTATATACTATCATAATTATGTCTGATGCTAGCTGCCCGGAGCCCCTTCGGTGACACCAACCCGTCTTCTTTTGGTCATTCAATTTACCACATAAACCGTATGAACAATGTACACAACGGTAACCAAATCAAACAGAAACCGTTTCTAAGGGAGATCACTTCAAGAAAACCTGGTAACAGCTTGCAACCGTGGAACAGAATCAAGATTTCGCACACTACTGACTGTTGCTACTGTAGTTGTGGCGCGGCAGCGGGGACTGAAATCTTGTTACGACACTAGTCGTAACTCAAACAGAATGAGTTAAGTTTTTCTGCACCCTGACGAAAGTGCGTGGAAAATATTTTACGATTCCGTACATCGTGCCAGAAGAGATTACTATCATAACAGTCACAACATGGGTGAGTGTTTGGGAGGTTAATGTCCTTTTCTACCACATAAGGGTGATATCAAAGACGGGGCAACGAGAAAAAGGCCAGCACAAATATTTGGCCCCAGCCGGGATTCGAGGGTGGGTGGGTGGGTGGGAGTTTAATGTCTTTTTCCACCACGTATGGGCGATATCAAAGAAGGGGCAACGAGAAAAAGGCCAGCACAAATATTTGGCCCCAGCCGGGATTCAAGGGTGGGTGGGTGGATGTTTAGAGTTTATCGTCCTTTTCCACCACGTAAGGGTTATATGAAAGACGGGGCAACGAGAAAAAGGGCAGCACAAATATTTGGCCCCAGCCGGGATTCGAACTCACGACCCGAACATTGGGAGTCCATAGCTCTACCATTCGGCTGTCCCCGGCAACCCAACAGTCACAACAGACATGTATGCCACATATATATGAAGGACAAAAATTAGCCAGGGCCCGTATGTACAACTCGAGGTTAATTTAACCCACGGCTACGGGCCTAACCCACACTAGGACAAATGAAACCCCAAAACAAAATTAAATTTAAAAAAATGGAAGCGAAGACAGGTAGGAAAAAAATCCTTCCCTAACGCCTTAGGCACCATGGTGGAATGGACCCGCTTCCTGGTTAAACAAACAAACAAACAAAACAGAAAATTTAACCCTTGAGCTGGTTTAGTTCGAAGTTAGACTCTAACCCTGGGCTAAAATCCCTAACCTCGACTTTTACATGCGGGCCCTGATCTACACTGGCTATTCGACACGTGTGAATTTTGAGGACCTTCTCCTCCTCCGTCCAGCCTAGTCGGCTGTCCAACACAAATTGCATCCGATTCCCAATCCCCAATCCACTTTAGGCTCTTGATGCTTTACTTAAGACTTAGGCTCCTCTAAGACACGGTTCGAGTACAGCGATGCGCACGTACAGCGCGGGACAAATTCCTCTCAAGAGACTGAGCAAACAGAATCACGCCGATCTCGATAAAGGCCAAACGTCACGAGATCACGAGAACAGCGGACTCGAGAACAGTCGTTAGGGGAGTGGGGTGTGGAATGCTGCAGAAAGTGTGACCGTACTTCTGATTTTTGATATGGGGTTTCCTTTGCTGGGGCGAAGGTTGGGGTCGGTAAGGTGGAAGTGAGGAGGTGCAGCGCCTTCCAAAATTCAGGAGTCTGGCTCAGAACGATTTTTAACTCTTAACAGCCCAAACCCGACCACCCCCTGCGCGCTATATGAGAAGACTGGTTAAAAAGGACGAGCCGTTGCACATCAAGCTACTACTACGCAAGGCGTGGGCCGTCCCGCTAGCCCCAAGACCGCCGCAGATTGCATAGTAGTGGCTTGAAATGGCTGCTAGCGATCTGAAGATTTCAATTAAAACTGCATTGTCTGTTAAGTGTTAAAGGGGCTGATGCTCCCGTTTCCATATTCACACATCGTTCTGAGCTGTTTTCGTGGGAATCTATCATCACACCACTTAGACTCATGGACAGTGACAGTGCCTGTAATTCTGGCACCGAGCCAACAGAAGTGTACTCGATAACGCGGCGACCACACTGAGCACTCCAGTAGTGTAACGACATTCTTAGAATTTGAATGTCCGACCGTTCGCGCAAAGTGTAAAGAACATTTTTTGTCGCATTACTAATCATCAAGGTATAGTATTTCGCGTGCACAGGCGCCCTCAAGGGCGAAACTGTTAAAAAACAATAGCTAACTTAGCAAAGATAGAACCAACCCGCTTATGCATACAATTCTCGGAAGAAGGGCTTTTCAAGGAAAATCCAAATTTATTTATGTAAACCCCTTTCAGATCCGCCAGTGGTCATTTACCGGGAGAAAACTGATAATCTCGGGTCACGGCCAGAAGGAGGGAGGTAGTTGTGTGACGGAAAATGACCCCGCGTGACGAGGAACAGTCTCTGACCTCAGTCGCAGACCACTTTGTTCATTTCCCGCCGCGGGGGAGGGCAAAGGAACAGCGGAAGTGCCGGAGTTGTTGCTCGAGTGTGACGTGCTGTGGTCTAGCACACACTTCTCTGGACGTTGAGGCAGAGGTCAACGTGCTGTAGACATTAGTAGATACAATATTTGCTTGTAATGCTGGCAGTGTTATTGATGTATCAGCCACAGCTAACTGGTCGATTTATTTTGGGTGTTGGATGTCCAGACCAGAGTTTAAGACCATCTCGTGACCCATTTGTACGCCAGAAGGAGTGAGTTTTGGTGTTCAGAAACGACGAAAGCAAAAATACTGTCCAAGGAGAGATATGCAGCAAGGTAATTCACTGGACCACCCTGCGACTCAAGCAGGAGTAATTTCCATAAACGGCGATACTTAAACACATTCTATGGGACACCCCTGACCGGTAGTATAGGTCTGACTTTAAATCGGTACAGGGCGTACTTTCATTTCCATACTCAGCTTCATCCGTGAATGACCAGAGAGCTTGTAGCTCCTGGTTTCCGACACTAAAACACTTCAAGCCGAAACTGTCATTAGCAGTTATTGTGCCCCACGACGGCGTTCTTCAGGACAAAGCTGTCATGGTAAAAGCCTACTGTCATCTCTAGCTGAGCTGATAATAACGCAGGTCTGGGTTTTCTCCTGTCGGTGTCTAAAAATGCCATCTCTCTCTCTGTCTGTCTGTCTCTGTCTCTGTCTCTCTCTCTCTCTCTGTGTGTGTGTGTGTGTGTGTGTGTGTGTGTGTGTGTGTGTGTGACAGAAGCGATATTGTTTTGCGCACAGCAAAATGAGATGCGCAAATTATTCATATTTTTAGATTAAATAGCGGCCTGCCAAAACGCAGATTGTAAACTAGAACATTTCTTTACTTTCATTTGTTTTTCGTTTTCCAGAGTTCCTTCATTAGCATCCCGTTCCCATGCATACCTAGGGGCATCCATTTCTTTTACGCATCTGATTCTGTAGCCAATTGTCTGCTGTCAACGTTTCTCGAGGGAACGCCGCTGAAGACACCTTGACTGCAATACAAACTTAAGCTATTTCTAAAAGGTTGTTGTTGGATATTTTATCCTTCGTCCTATCCTAGAATGTTGGCAAGTTTCAGCACCCGTCAATCATACTTAACCTTACCCTTAACGTATTATTTGCCAACATGTGGTAACGCGCGTTCTCCCAAGGCGGTGCACACATGGGATGGACCCCATCAGCAAGGAGGGATCGGCTGGGAAGGGTAAGAACTCGAAGAGGTTCTTATGAGAAAAACTGTCGGTGGGGCTGGAGGAGTGGAAGGCCAAGTCTGACGACCATATGATGCACTGGAAGAAAGGAACGCGAAGCTGGCTTCACCCAAGGACACAAGGAGCAGATCAGTGCACGCCTGGTGCTCTCCGGTAGTACACAAATACAGTATCATTATTGTCAGAGAACGATATAATTATGATCTGCTGTTTAAAAAAAATGCTCATAAAATCACTTGTTTTTGTTTTTAATGTCATTTGGAGAGGGAGGCACAACTGATGACCATTTGAAGAAATTACACTTTTACGATTACGAGCAAATAAACGTCTTTTATCGGAAAGCAAATAAAAAACACCTATATCTATTAACACACACAATAGGCATTTGTTCAGTCGTATCCATCCAATTACCAGGAAGTAGTTCTGCTTCTGCCAACAAGCAGATAAACTTTCGAATTTTGCATAATCGCAACACTGGTTATCAGAAACCGTTTACTCATAATCACCACGCCAACGGCCTGGAAATTCTGTCATCGCGACGTTTCCGGCAATGTCATTATGACGTGGCGACGTTTTTCAAAGTGCACTGTCACCCCAACCAGCAGTGGGATGGAATCGGATTTGCTCAGCGTAATCTTGCAAAGTAGACAGTTCTTCGCACAAACAGGAAAAATCCCCCGCGTATTCTCATGCAAAAAACGCCGCGTTTCCCCATAATCGTGACGCGTTTCAATCCGGATTTGTGCGGCTCTGTGGCGTGCGTAGGAGTCAAAGACAGAAGCCCCGTCAGATAGCTGGGGATTAGGGTAGTCATTTCCAGTTAATAATATAACTTGATTCGCCGATCTGTCTCACGAAGATGGGTGTTTGGCGTGTTTAGACTGACCTGCTGATGTCTCAGGATAAGAGCCTAGAAATAAAACAAACCAAAAAAAAATTCAGGGAGTTTGTAAGAAGTCCCGACAATAAAACTACACGTGATACACATAAAGCTGACACTAAAGACAGGGCATCAAGGACAAATAGCACAGAGGTTTGGTTGGGATTCGAACTCACAACCCGAGCTAGCCCAAAGTTCCCGCAGCATGTCTAGCCCGGATCAAGGAGTAAGCTAAAAATGGGTATCGTTTTTCTTTGCGAAAGCTTTAAGCCTCTCTAAAGGAGAGGGTTTTTTTTTGTATTGACGGTAACTGCCTTGAGCGCCCACGGTGACAACAAGCCGCCTTCATTCGGCCTTTCGTTTTACCACATACACCGCAAAAAAAAACAAAAACAAAACAACAACAACAAACAAACAAACAAACAAAAAAAACCCCAAAAAAACCGTACAAACGGTAACCAAGGAACTTGAAAACAGAAACCGTTTCTAATGGAGATGACTCCAAGACAACCTGGTCACGGATAGCAACGGCAGAACAGAAAGAAGATTTCGCACACTACTGTTATGGTCGTAGTCGTAACTGGGCAGAATGCGTTAGAGGCTACTAAAAATAAAATAAAAAACACGCTTCTCCGTCTGTGGCAGGTGGAACATTTCCTTCTCAATGCACTACTCCATTTCTTGTTTGGGTATGTTGTTGATTTTTTTTAAAGAAAGAACGTAGAAGAATACAAAGAACGTAGAACAAAACCCTAAGTTATTTTCTCTAGTGACAAAGAAAAAAGCCCCCCCCCCCCTACACACACACACACACACACACACACACGCACACACACACACACACACACACACACACACCATAAAAGAAGGAAAAGAGAGTCAGTGACAATTTCACGCATCTGTCCAATGCATTTATTTGTAGGCGGAATGGACTACCCGCAGGGAGGTGAACTATTGCACTTTTCCTCCAGGGCCGCGACAAATAATCACTCGGAAGCTGTCTGGCAGAATGGTAGGAACTCTTTCGTGATACTCCCTCTCATTCATTCTCACTGAACGCTTCATCCTTTTTTGTGTCGATCGCTGTGAGGCAGTCAGTGGCTTGCGTGGCATTTATTGCCAGTAGAAGTGGATCAACCTTTATTTGGGACTTGATTTTTCTTAAACCAGCAGCTACAGGGAAAAGCGAAAGCGTGAGGTGTTGCGCTTGATATCGCGGTTACATTGAATCTCTAACTCGTACTCTGTGTGTGTGTGTGTGTGTGTGTGTGTGTGTGTGTGTGTGTGTGTGTGTGTGTGTGTGTGTGTGTGTGACTCTGTGTGTGTGTGTGTGTGTGTGTGTGACTCTGTGTGTGACTGTGTGTGTGTGTGTGTGTGTGTGTGTGTGTGTGTGTGTGTGTGTTTCACAAGGACTTTGCGCCCAGCATTGTGCGTACGCTTTGGCTTTTCGTTCACTACCTTCGCAGAAGTTCTAAATTTGTATTCCACCAGAAGCGCTCCTCAAAGGAATTAAACAAATAAAAAGCGCCCCCCCCCCCCCCCATCCCCCTCATCCCCCCCCCCCCGCATCCCCCTCCCCCTCCCCCCCCCCCCCCCCCAAAAAAAAAAGAAAGAAAAGAAGCAGCACTGAGAAGAAGAAAGTTAAATTGAATGGCGGCCTTTGAAATTCAACCGAGAAGCAATTTAAACAAACGCGTGCTTTGGGTGGAATCATTTGCTGGGTTTACCTTGTAGAAGCAGTAAAGGCGTTGAAATACCAGAGAGCGATTTAAACCGCTCTCCTAACCTTTCGCGTTACTTTACATATGAAATCCTTTTCTCCTTTGAGAGATTACCGGCGAGGATCCTGATTTGCCCAGTTTTTATAAACATGGGTTGTGCCGACCCAGTTGATCACAATACTTATGTAGCTTTTTTTCTGGGAATGTGCCCGTGGTCGAGCCTCGGAACATCCCAAAAAACGTAACGCAAATCCCATGGGTGTCATTTTTTCTGTCTCATCTGAGGCGGCAGGAGGGAGTGGAATCCATGGCGACCACTTGATCATGTGCATGTCGAAACCTTTCAGCCTAGATCACAGACACACATCCGAGCCAGGCGCCCTGTGATGCCAGTCTGGGGGGCCGAGGAAATATTGTCGTAGCCGGGGTTTTGACGTGGGTCGTTATGACGAAAATGGTTTGATATTTTTCCACTTTCGGCCCCCGTCAATTCTCTGTATCCAGTGTTTTTCCGTCTCATATCCATGCTTTCTCTAGGGATTTACGAAAGGTTCTGTATGGCGCCAGTGAGTTAGAACGACCATTTATATTCTTATGTGTACGTCTGAGAGGAGGGAACCTCATACTGTTTGTTTAGTATTTTATTACTGCACAGAGAACTGGCAACTGCTGTCTGCGACGAAACAGACAGGCGCGTCCCTGCATTAGCTTCGTTCCGTTGGGATGGGAGAAGATACTGAAGCTGCTGTCTAGCGCCGAATCCGATACGTTGGCGCGTGCGATGTGATGTGTTTTATTAGGACGGGTTTCTCGTCTTTTGATGAGCTTTTATGCGCCGCCTTTCTTTTTGTGTATTGTCATCGATGCAATTAAAGTTACGCCCGGCAGCAGACTGTCGTATAACCTTTCTGTGACTGACATTTAATTGTCAATCTCTCTCTCTCTCTCTCTCTTTTATATGAGAATAATTCCTTCTTTCTCTCCTTCATCTATTTCTTCTTCACCACCTCATCCTTCTACGGGGATTTTTCTTTTCAAACTTTCTGATTGATTCTTGATAGCTAACTGCCTAATTACTCACCATCCGACATTTCTAGGGCTACAAATCATTCGAAACATGCTGACATGAAACAAACATAGACCAAAGAAACGCATGGCGTCGGCCACGGTCTTCTCGCAGCTTACAAGGAGAGCTTTGGGCCGTTGAAAGCCTTTAGTTTTGCATTGCCAGAAACGTTAGTGTATTGCATTGAATTAGACTATTTCGAGATCATTTACAGGCTTCTGATGCTTCACATCCATTGCACCGTCATTTCGAAAGGCTGCCTCGTGGTAGGCGTTTTAGAGTTCCTGTGTGCCATAAAAACCTGTTGAAAAAGTCGTTCTTACCCTGCGCAATAAGTGTGTTGAATTGCTCACCATCCGACATTTCTAGGTCTACAAATCATTCGATACATGCTGACATGAAACAAACATAGACCAAAGAAACGCATGGCGTCAGCCAAGGTCATCTCGCAGCTCACACGGAGCGCTTTGGGTCGTTGAAAGTCTTCTGTTTTGTATTGCCAGCAAACGTTACTGTATTGCATTGAATTACACTATTTCGAGCTCATTTGTAGGCTTCTGATGCTTCACATCCATTGCACCGTAATTTCGAAAGATTGCCTTGTGGTAGGCGTTTTAGAGTTCCTGTGTGCCATAAAAACCTGTTGAAAAAGTCGTTCTAACCCTGTGCAATAAGTGTGTTGAATTGACGCTTAATTCGTACGTCATTCCTCTGACGAGCTATCTTTTACAAATGTTTTAGTCATTTAGTCTGATTTTACTATTGTTATTACTGGAGTGTTTATGTAATCTATTGATTCTAGTGCTGCTACAGCTGGAGGCATGAGGGTGGTGGGGGTGGGGGGCGGGGAGAGAGAGAAAGAGAGAGAGAGAGAGACAGACAGACAGACAGAGAGACAGAGAGACAGATTTTATAAGTCAAACTCCTCGTGTGATTTCATGATCTCCTTTACTTGTCGGTGAAACCGCAGACGAATTTCCCTTTTTTAAGGACAGTAAAGTTATCTGTATCTGTATCTGTATCTGTATCCTCACAAGATCAACTGTTCCAAAACTTAAACGGGCCATTTCCATGTGTACTAAACGAACGTATGTTTCGGAACATTTTCGCTCGAGAGTGTCGCCTGTTCGCTCGAAATACTCTATCTTGATGAGGAGTAGAGCTCATTAGGCGATACAATGTTGTTTACACTGTGCGGAAGCTATGACTGAGCGGTTGGTTTTGCTACAACGTGTGTTAGCCGAGTCATTGAGTACGCTTCTGCTGGATCAGTACCAGCATTTGAAATGCTGTCACTATGTAGGTGTCTAAGTCGTGTGGCGCTAGACACCACGAAAACAGCTCAGAACGATCTGTATGAAAATGGAAAAGAAGCTTGGGCCTTAAAGTTATCTTCCGTGAAGTAGAAATCTCGGATGGTGGGCGTTTAAAATTGACCAAGACGAAAATAATTTCAGTTGTGGAAACGCGTCTCTCCTCCTTCATTACAAACAAATGCATAACATGTACAACAGCGTCATAATTGCCAATAATCTGGTTTTCGGACCATCGATCCTACACTTCCTACGAGGAAATTTCCTCAAATCGGAGCAGGCCTCAATAATTTGGAGGAGCATATTCAGGCCTGGTGCACATGATGCGCATAATCTCGTTTTGATAGCGCACACTTCACAGGGCAGTTTACGTCAACGAGCAGGAATATGGACGCAAAGAATCCTGGAAATGGCCATCGTTTCTATGGTAAACAGGATTAAACGATCAGAAAGTAGGGCCTCTGCTGGCGGTGATGTTAAAGATTCACTACGTTTGTCAGGCTGTGGGAAAACTTTTCTTCGAATGCGCTTAAAAGGGAGTGAGCGGTGGTCTAGTAGGTAGCGCGTCGGATTTAGCCGCTGCGCTACTGAACGGCCGTCACCAACGTCATGGCGATGAAGCGTGGGTTCGAGCC
The DNA here is from genome assembly GCA_018292915.2 of Batillaria attramentaria. NCBI lineage: Eukaryota > Metazoa > Mollusca > Gastropoda > Batillariidae > Batillaria > Batillaria attramentaria. The sequence goes on along the minus strand of JACVVK020000109.1, from coordinate 1,381,560 downwards.
CAGGTCGAGCTTGTGATAATTATGTGATACCGGTTTTTCCCGGCTACCGGGCTGCTTATCGGGGGTTTCTCTCCGGGTTATCCGGCGTTGCTCCCCCAAGTAAGATTGTAAAATATATAGGATAGGTATTGGGTGGCACTGCACCGCGGCGACGCACTTCCCCCGGGGGAAGAAGCCCAAATTTCCCGAAAGGGATAATAAAGTAGTTTAAAAAAATCCGTGCATCAGAATCAACCACTTGGGACAGAGAATAACATCTGAAAGCATTGTGGTAACGCTGGTTGGCGTATGCGTTGTTCTACCTACGTAGAAGCGTATCGTTTACCCTGAGCAGTCGACTCTGTTTGACTGCGGACCTGAATACCAGCTGGACAACGCTGACTGGTGGCTACGTGGTCGTATCAACATGTAGTACAGGCATGGAAGCGTTAGGCCAAAGAAAGTCACATACCTCTACTGTTAGAAGCCGCACAGTCACGAAAATGGTCACAATGGCCAAAAGTAATATCGATTCATTCGGCAAACACGCTTAGAGCTTTGCAAACGGCAGGTTTTCCCCCCTTAGAACTCGGTACAGACATAGAGACTTTAAAAAAACTCTGTGGCACTTTTGTTGTTCTTGTTGTTTTGTTTGTATTGTTTTTTTCTTTTCCTTTTGTTACTGTAATAGAATAGTAATGGAAACAACATTATATGACGGGCCGATTTTTTTTCTCTCACACTTGTTGATTTTAGACTGCCAGCGCTGCTCTGGAAGGTAAAGAAAGAAAGGCCACTTCCTTGTGTGTGTATGGTTTTAGGGCATTTTCTTCTTCTTCTCGTACTTGATTTTAGATTGCACACGCAGCTCTGGTGTTAAGCTACACGAGGAAAGGTATCTTCTTTTTCTTCTTCTATGTGTGTAAGGTTTAGAGTGTTTGGAAAAGTGTCGGCGCCTGATTTACTGTGCGTGGCAAACTGGGATAAAGACCACGAGATCTGACGTCAGTTTGGTATACTGGTAACTGGCAGGAGTCAAACCTCGTGTGTTCGTCAAGAACGCGGCACTCTCTCTCTCTCTCTCTCTCTCGTGGGAGAGGGGTGGGGGCCGAGGATGGGGTGTCAACTTTTTGCGCACTGTGGAACACAGATAGCTTTTATTGTCTAACTAACAGCAGTAAAAAAAAAATGAGGTTCAGCTGCTCTTAAAGTGGCTATTAAACTTTGGAAGCTTTCTGGAAGTGTTCCAATGGTTGTAGCCTTTTAAAACGGCTTACACCGCCAGCACTTCCAGATCTATTTTCTTTATTTTAAGTTTAGGAACATGTTTACCTAATGGCGATTAAGAACTTGTGTAGTTTGCTGTTTTGCACTTGAACGCATTAAGCTGTTTTCACACTTCAAACGCACCCTCGAAACATAACTGCGTCTGCATTGGCCATAACTGTCGACTGTAACAACTTTAGACAATTTATCAAGTCTCTCTTTTTAAGTACTTGTAGTGTTAATGAAGAACAGAAGGCTTGGGGCTGCGGTGAATTACGGAAATTGTTAGTGGCATTCCACAATCTGTTTTTACCCCCCGTCTTTGTCTGCATCCTCCATAACATGCCAGTAAAAACAGCACGTCTTCCAAAGTAATTTGGTATATATATCCTATCAGAAGGAATCGGCACATGCAGAACGATTTTAGCCACTGCCAGACGACGTGGTGGTCACGGCGACCTGTGTGACGTGTCCTTGTCCTCTGTTTCTTGGACTTGGGGACAGGCGGTACAAATGCGGTACGAATCAGTAGAACTATTGAGGTGGAGATCTCTGTGTTCCAAGGGCAAATGAAAACAAAAACAAAACAACAACAAAAAAGTATTGTTGGCTTATGTGTTTATCAGGTGCGTTTCTCTGTTTAGTCTCCTGGTCTAGTAAAATTGGCCGTTCATCTTAGGTAAAATAGTTGTTTTTTTAAATTTATTGCGAGTGGAACGGGTCCGCGATCTACACGATATATATATATATATATATATATATATATATATATATATATAGTATATTTAATATATATATATTAATATATATATATATTATATTACTTCCCCTATATATATATATATATATATATATATATATATATATATATATATATATATATAAATAGAGTTTTCACAATGAGGTGCCCCCGATTACGGAAAATACACCACACGAGTTTGTTGATTTCGACCGTAAAACTGCGAGTTTTAACGAGCAGTTTTACGGTCGAAATCAACAAACGAGTGTGGTGTATTTTACGTAATCGGGGGCACCGAATTGGGAAAATTATTTATACCACGTCCCTACCTGCATTTCAAGTCTTTGATTTGAAAGCTGACATCGGCAATCCAAATGCTTCACGCGACATCACTGACTGAGGTGCTTTACCTCGCTTTGTCCATAGGCTTTGAGAAGTCAGCTTTTCCGTTTCGAAGCCTCCGTCTTAGTAGAGAACTGGAACTAGGCTTACGCTTGTCACAAACACGACCACTTGTTGATAACACGCAGCAAAAGATCAACAATTCCACGTCAAGCGACTGGCAAAGCTCCTTCGTCCCCATTTCCGTACGAAGTCGAACTACGTCATGTCGTGACGTAAATTATTCTTTAGTCCCTTTTCGCGTCATATTGTGACGCAAATCCTTTCACCAGAACACACTGCTGGAACACTGCTAGGGGTAATACCTGTTTACTCTTTAAGGCGATGTCACACTGAAAACAAGTTTCCCTGCTACGGTCAAGACATTCTTACCTTACTAGACACCCTTTTCTTGTATGTAGAACTTCAATGCGTATGAAATACCTCTGGATGGGGTTTCTGGGTAAAGTCGATGTCTCTTTTCCTTAAACATACATGTTGACTGAGCGGATACGGGAAGGTGTCACTTGACACTCCGCACGGCGGCTTTCATTGGTTGAAACACAAAACATGTTTTCGGATTTTAGGGCAGGCTCTAAAACTGAAAACACGATCGAAACAGTGTTTTTAAAACATTGTTGTGAAGTATGTCACACGACAAAACACACTGTTTCGCAGCGAAACATCTGAAAACAATGTTTTCGAGTGTTTTTGCCCTCTCGTGTGACATGGCCTTTAGGTACAGCCATAAAATTCACGCGTGGTTGTCATGGGTACAATGTTTATACCACATGTGGTGAATTATGGATTTTATACCATGACTTGTAATAGTGGTAGAGTGGTATAAATATATATATATATAACCCTCGGATCATTAGAACAGCGCTGTCAGCATGTAACAGGTGTTTTTACCATAAATTTCCGCTGATTTTGCTGTTTGTAGGGGGGGGGGGGTCATCTCTACCATGCTTGTCACAGATTAAACTGACACTGACCGTCCTTTACACTTTCACTACGACAAATAGCATGCACAGAACTATTGAAACCATTGTCTTGCGAAAAAAAAGTAAACAATAACAAAATACGCATTTGAGGTAGTCGTGTGTTCAGCTGTGTCATCAGTTAGCTTATTAAACAGACTAAATACAAAGTGATAAACACTGTTGTTGTTGTTATTAATTTTCTGCTGTCCGGAAACTAAAACAAAAACAAAACAAAAAAGGGCTCGGCAGTCATGTGTGTTCCCACCGATTTTAGAAAACTAAGAATCTGATGACTTTTACGACATGTCTTTCACGCAGACCTGGTGACTTTAGCATTCCTTTCACATCAAGGGAAAAGGTATTTAAATAATACTTTCCCAGTTGTTGAGTTCATCTGTTTCTGCCAGTAAGGCAAGCGCGTGCAATTTGACGAGACTCTGAGGGTGAAACTTGAAGTATGTAGGTGCGTGCGTGCATGTGCGTACGTGCGTGTGTGCGTGAGAGAGAGAGAGAGAGAGAGAGAGAGAGAGAGAGAGAGAGAGAGAGAGAGAGAGAGAGAGAGAGTGGCAGCTGCACTGTGCATATCGAACGTGTCGTTGTCAGTGGGTTACGATTTTTATTGTCGAAGCAGATGTTTCCATCAACATCACTTCTGCGTGTATAATTGACCCCCGTATATAACCACACCTCGCTTTTATATTGTACGTAAGTCATAGAATTTCCGAGTTTATTACCTCAGGTTGCTATTGCGAGTAAATAATTTTTATGAATCGTTTGTTATTATTTGGTTACTGTCTACGGCAGAGCCTCTGTCGACACTTGATCTGCGTCATAGATCCTGTGAGGAGTCAGTAGCAATTAACGTCTTTCACCATTTTCACGACGTTCTCTGTGTTCTATATCCGTGTCGAAGTTTTTTTGGGGGGGAAACACACACACACACACACACACACACACACACACACACACACACACACACACACACACACACACACACACACACACACACACACACACACACAAGAATTCATTTTCTCAGCTGAGCCAGCCGCAGAAGCACAAAAAGCGGAATTAATCCCAAAATGTATCAGGGAAATATTTGCTTTCACCAGTTCTCGTGTAATCTGCTGGAGTAGAAGGTGAAAGGTTAAAAAAAAAAAAAAAGCCTAGTCCGATTAATTGGCGTTGTCGGTTCTCGTTATGGAGACGAACTAGAGAAGTACCTGTTCGCCCGGAGATCAGGAAATGCACTCATGTTCCATGTTTTAACCTCCGGAGGGGAGGCGGGGCGGCCGAATGGTAGAGCGTTGGACTTCTAATGCTCGGGTCGTGAGTTCGTATCCCGGTTGGGGCCAAATATTTCTGCTGGCCTTTTCAGCGTTGCCCCGTCTTTGATTTCACCCGTATGTGATGGAAAAGGACGTTAAACCCCCAAACACCCACCCAACCTACTTTCCGACGGAAATAGGTCATGGACATAGACCTGTGGCTGATCAGCAGCTATTATTGCCGGAGGAAAGAGATTTTGCACAGGTCGTGTATTTCTGTGCTGTATTCTCGTAGGCAGATTTCCCTAACTTTATTGTACGAGTCAACAACAAACAAACAAACAAAAACCAACATTATTTTATCTCCCTGTAGAAGAATTACCATTCGTCTCCTTCCTGACCACCCTCACAAGACAACCACATTCCTGAATTGACTTCTGTATGACAAGCCAGCGCCGTATTCTGCTCAGACATGCAAACGAGGACTGATGGAGAGAAGAAATATGTACTGGGATCTTACAAAAGGGGGTGGGGTGGGGGGTTGGGGGGGGGGACGGGGGCAAAGTCGGTCAGGAACTTTTGAGAAGACCCCCCCCCCCCCCCAAAAAAAAAAAGCGACTTTGGGAATGTTGGATTTTCGGGTGTTTAAACAGCTAATACAACTTCTGTAAAAGTTTCAAGGCTGAGTGCAACAAACGATGTTAAAATGAGCATATGATACGACCACGCTGTACTGACATGACTCCCATGTCATTCTTTGCCAGCCATTAATTTTTCTCATAATGGCCGGTTTTTTTTTTTAACAGGATGCTGAAAACAGACATATCTCAGGACTACACCATGTTACAGAAATAATCTCAATACCAAAAGAAAGCTTGTTTTCTGCATTTTCAGTTTGGACAATAACTGTACATGCGCAAAATCGCCTTTTGTTCCCCTTTTATGGAAGCCCATCACATAATTAAGCCCTGTGTGGATGTTATAATACATGTAGTACATAAATTAAGCAAATAAAAGCGACATAAAAGGGACAGAAACCACTTAACTTTCACAAAGGACGGCACAGGTCAACGTTTCGGCTTTCGCCTTCCTCAAATGGGACATAACTTCAACAAACAAACAAAAGGTAACTCTGCCGACGTACTGACATACATGGCGCGGGGGGAAAAAGGCGAGAAAAGGACCAGAAAACAATAGTAAAAATATCACAACACCCATCCTTTGGTGACAGAAGACCATGGACTGTGTATGAAAAAAAAAGTGGGGCAGAAAAGAACAGAAAAGAATAGCAGACATCACAACACCCACCCTTTGGTGACACAAGACCATGGACTGTGTGTGAAAAAAAAGTTCAGAGGGTTATATTACGGCTTTTCGTTCAAACCACCCGGGGCCTGGCTTCCCAGGCGCTGAATAATATGCGACTCCATATCACGTCTGTCTGTGACGTCGCCGTACATATAGTACAGTTCGCGTTTCAGTGTGTATTCCTGGACAGACATTTTGACGTGATCACCGGGGCGGTCGGTGGTCTAGTGGTTAAGATTTTTTAGTTACCAATGCGAGAGATCAGGTTCGAGTCCCACTCGGGGCGAAGAATATTTCTTTCTCGTATGTGGCACCGTTCATTCGAGCCGACCGTCGAGGGTTCTCTCCGAATACTCCGGCTTCCTCCCCCTCTGCTTTGGAAGTGTTCAGCCCCCAAAATTAAAAAAAAAAAAAAAATGCAATCCAAAAATTCCGAAACTTAAATTGCTGAGCTGGCCCATCGCACCACGTGATTGTAATTAGTTCATGTCCAGTGTGCGAGAGAATGCGTGTGATTCACTGAGCGTGCGTGTTGGGTTTAGCTCGCGCGCGGCACTTTGAGCCAAATATTTGAGATTAAGCGCCCATATTAATGCGCTTCTTTTTCTTCTTCTTCTTATTATTATCATCATCATCATTATCACGCTGGACCGCTCAGAGATGGTCATTTTCCACGTTCACTGTTTCGGAAGCTGCATTGATCTGCACAGGTTTTCTTGAATTTCAGTTCGGTTTGGCTCAGTTCAAGATGGCATTCTCCGAATCCATTGGATCCATTGGCTTATCAGCACTACGGCCTGACGTATCTAGGTCAGGTGGTGTTTAAACGAGCCAATCAGCGGTCCTGATTTAGTTTAGGACTCGCTGGTAAGGCAGAAAATGGCTCGCGATGGCGATTCTGTGGGTTTACCTTTAAACATTACTACCTGGGACGTGTAATTCGTACGGTGAGATATTCCAGTTTGACTTACGTTCAGCAGGATAAAAAGGCCAATCAGCGAGCCCCAAAGCTTGAACACAGAACGATGATTGGCTCGTTTTCTCATCCGAAAACAGAATGATCCCGACAGATGCTCACACTGGTGTCAGTTATGTATGTGTGTTATTCTTCATTTTCTCTCGGTGTATGCACGATTGTGGAATGAGAAGCAGTGGTGTGGTTAGTCAAGCGGGTCAAAGATTATTTGCTGTGCGGTTTTTTTTTGTGTGTGTGTGTGTGTGTGTGTGTGTGTGTGTGTGTGTGTGTGTGTGTGTGTGTGTGTGTGTGTGTGTGTGTGTGTACATCCGTTTTATTTCGGGGGAGCCAGGGTGGCCGAATGGTAGAGCGCTGGACTTCTGATGCTCGGGTCGTGAGTTCGTGTCCCGGCTGGGGCCAGATATTTGTGCTGGCGTTTTCATCGTTGCCCCGTCTTTGATATCACCCGTATGTGGTGGAAAAGGACGTTAAACCCCCAAACATCCACCCACCCCACCCCGTTTTATTTCGTCCATATGTTTTGTGTTTAAAAAGATGGGGGGCTGTGGCGGTAATGTTGAATTTGCGCACTTCCCCTGAGTTGTTAGATTAATATTTTTTTTCCTTCCGTCTGTTTTCGCCCGTTTGGTAAACTAATAGACGCAAAGGACAAAGTTTGAACAAAATGTCATCACGTCTGCAAAACATCTTCCTGATGAAATTCAGTTTTACAAAAGAGCAAACAAACAAACCAACACAAGAAACAACTAAACCAAACTCCCCCAAAAATTCCAGCTAAACTATAAAAAAAAAAAGGACAAAAAAGGAAGATAGATAGAGCTGCACGGAACGCTCGAGAGAAGGGCTGTGAGTGCACTTAGCCCGACTGAGCGAGGATTTGATGTTTTTGAATCTGCTGCGTGAGTGTTCGATCAACAGAGATGCTGATTTCAAGATCGATTTTCGCTTAAACACGCAGCTGCTTGGGAAGGACGAGTCCGGAACGTGTGGAAGTTTCCAATCATTCTTTCAGTGGCTCAGCAGTGGACAGCTCAGGTTTCCAGACCCTCTAGTGAGTTGCTTGCTACAGCATTTAAAAAACAAAACAAACAAAAACAAACAAAACAACAACAACAAACAACAACAACAACAACAACGACAGCAAAATACAACAACAACAACAACAACAACCCTGGTGGTTTGAGTTTCACAATGTTAAGAACAGCAGCGAAATGGTCAGTGAACTCTGTCACTTTCGATGTGGAAGGATTTCTCTGATGACTGACAACAAAATAAATAAAAGGTGCAATAAATTTCTTTGAGTCTTATACTCTCCCTGCCCCCCCCCCCCTCAACCCTCCCCTGCCGCCACCCCACCCCCTCCGGCTCCCGTCTCCCACGCCCCAACCCCAAACCCCGCTTGAACCATCCCGCTACGCAATCCCCATCAAACCTGCATCGTTGCCCAGTTAGTGGTTTTATAGCTCTCCCCCGCCCTAGTCTCCCCCCTACCCTCTCCCAACACGCGCGCGCACACACACACACACACACACACACACACACACACACACACACACACCTCCCTTCTCACAGCCACCCTGGCGTATGATCTTTGTGACCATCTGTAACGAAAAAGGTTATCGCCGACGCGACACGGATGTTAGAACATGGATAGGAAATTGAGCTGCCCAACAGCCATAAATCTGGGATCGCTTCGTTTTAATAAATGATCCAGTGAGTCGGCACCAATAACAAAAACAAAAAACAACAACAACAACAACAACAACAAAAAACCCTGGAAAATTATAGCGAAGAAAGGGCATGTATATCCTACCGTGTAATCTTCGCTAGTTGTCACCACTAGAGAGAAAAATGCGCCCCGAGTACCAAGTCAGACGGGTCAACGGACTGATAAATTTTGCTTGTGCAAAGACCAAAGTCCTTTCCAGAGATGTGAAGCGTAGACGTGTTGTTCTCAGTTCGTTGGTCTAGTCATTGACTTCATAACTCGTTGGTGACTCAAACAAACAAGCAATTAAAAAACACACAAATGAACAAACAAAGTGTGTTATGTTCATGCGTGTTTGCCTGTTGATGCGCGTTGAATTCCGTATTATCTTCTCAGTGGGTGCAGTTCAAGTACGGGCAAATGAGTAAACTTCTTGAGCAGACCTCAAGATTACTGGTTTAGTAATCACACACACACACACACACACACACACACACACACACACACACACACACACACACACACACACACACACACACACACACACACACACACGCACGCACGCACGCACGCACGCACGCACGCATTTCGGCTCATCTAATGTTTACATCGCTGCTAAAATGCGTGGCATCGCTATCGTCTCACGTGCAACGGCGCTAAATCAGGTTTTGTAATCTGGGAATCAGGTTTGTAAAATACGTGGTGTTAACGTCGAGAAATGCATTCCTGGATACACTTTTTTTGGAAGTTGTGCTAAAGCCATAATTCAGTTGCCTCCCGTAGCTCCTTTTCGTCGTCCGCCCCTCCTCCCCCCCCCTTTTTTTCCCCTCCTCAAAAACAGGAGCAGGGGTAAGGTGTAGGTGGCTAGGGGGAAGCTGTACATAAAGGGGCTATTGCTAGGTGGCTAGGGGCAAGCTGTACATAAAGGGGCTATTGCTAGGTGGCTAGGGGCAAGCTGTACATAAAGGGGCTATTGCTAGGTGGCTAGGGGCAAGCTGTACATAAAGGGGCTATTGCAGGGGTAAGGTGTAGGTGGCTAGGGGGAAGCTGTACATAAAGGGGCTATTGCTAGCATTTTTTATGCTCACAGGTTGTTCTGAGCTGTTTTCGTCTTATCTGTCATCACACCACACAGGCACCTGGACAGTGACAGCGTCTGTAATGCTGGTACTGAGCCAGCAGAAGCGTACTCGATGACGCGGCGACCACATTAATTTTAACTCTCCAATAGTGTAATAACATTCGTATGATTTTAATGTTGGACCGCTCGTGCAAAGTGTAAACGCCTTTGTATCGTATTAAGGGCTGTACTAATCATCAAGCTAGAGCATTTCCAGCGAACAGGCGCACACTGTTCCAAAAAATAAGACTGCTTAGCAAAGACGGAATTAGCCCGTTTAAACAAGTACACTTGGCAGATTTGTGTCCGTTTCGAGTCACGGCAGATTGGTTGAAGCATGTTACTGGCAAAGATACCATCGAGACGTGAAGAAATACTTGTGAAACCCTTGGGAGCATCTGCATCTCTCTTCAGATCTTATCTTCCCCACGTTTAATTTAAACATGCTGCACCAAGAGCATCTCCCCTTGTATTCCTTGTGTTCCTGCAAATGCCCTAAAAAGATAAACTGAAATGATGATGGTGATGATGATGATGATGATGATGAATGGCCATTCATTTTGTAGGGCGCAGCAAAAACTTGCAATGCGGTACGGAAAGCATTCTTACAGCGTCTATCATGCTCACGGTGCCTAATTTCACGGTGATTTATGATAGACGGAGCTGCCGGCGTGTAACTGTTTGATTTTCACTGAAGCATACCGGCTCAGGGCAAAAACAGCAACAACTACAGCACTGACAACGTCAACGGCAAGGACAAAACAACAACAATTGCATAGATATCTATGATAAATCCTTTTTAAAAAAATTCACTGTAGCGTACTGGCTTAGCGAAAAAGCTACAGTTACTACGACGACGAAACAGCAACAACGTTTAATGCCCTAATTTCACGGATATTGATAAATATAAACAAAACTGTCTTGTACCTGTCGCTGGGACGCTTTTGCGATCCAGGATCTCATGCAGTAAATCAGTAGTATAGGTTAACAAGTTGACAGTTGACGATGATAAAGCTAACGATGTCAGCACGGTTGCATTTCAGTGTTGCATACTGGCTCAAAAGGAAAAGCCTCCACCAACATCAAACGCGGATACAACAGCAATAGCAACAACAACAACAACAACAACAACAACTTCTCTGATGTGCATATCGAGAAAGAAAAGCTTGATTCACAATTCGATTGTACTGCAGGCCATGAAAATATGTCTTATGTGTATCAGTAGGCTTTCGAAACAATGAGTTTGAGAACAGCCGTGTTTAAACGTGGTCACTATGATGGTGATGAATTTTTAAAAAATCAAACAACAACATCACTATCACCACCACCAACAGCAACATGCAAGAACATCGTGATTCTTCTCCTTAAAAACAAGTCGACGTCCTTTGCCGGGATGGTTTGAATAAGGAGTGGTCGAGCAGTTCCTTTTCCGGGTTCATCAGCTTGTTATTTTCCTCGAGCCGCATTGAATTCTTCCCCTGCAGTTGAGAAAGAAAGAATCGTTAGATCCTGAAGCATAAGTGTCACCTAATTCAGTCCAGGAGGCTAATGGCATCAGTTTCTGGAGCCCCAGAGCTCGGGAGAAGATGTAATGTCAGTGACACTGAATGTAATTGCCCCGAGAATGACTAGGAATGGCCCCAGAAACCGTTGGGAGTGGGCGTGAGGGGAGGGGGGGGGGGGTGTCGAGGGGGGCATGGTTTGTCGCCTGCCAGCCGTTTTGACCCGTGACCTCAAGTCTTTCGTACTGTAATGAGTAATGTTCATTCTATAGTACTCTCTCGTTCATTCATATTATTCAGTCTGGCACAGCACAGCAATTTCTATGCTGAATTAGTCGCATGATTTCCCATCCCCGCCCCCCTCTCTACACGTCATGTCATGTGACATTGAATTTGGACCCATTGATATTTCCAGCGGCAGTTCTCGTCGAAGAGACTTACTTCGGATATGCCTTTCATCCAGATTTAGCTGCTGCTGAAACGTATTATAGGGAAGCAAGGCTGTTCTGAGCAAATTTTCAGTACTCAACAGTTGTCGCCCACTTTAACTGCTTAAGATTGTTACTTTTTACTCCTCGTGAGGACTGGCGCATGTTACTGTGACGTTCACAAGGAATCAGCCATGAATTTTAGTTCTTGACCAAAATGCGAAATTAATTAATTGAATTAATAGATTGTGTGTGTAAATAGCTATTATCATTATTCTATAAACAGTCATCACGAATACACATTATACGGAACTGATTTAGTTTGAAGACTTTTTTTTTAATACTTTATTGTCCCTTTGGGGAAATTCGGGCTGCTTCCCCCGGGGTAAGCGCGTCGCCGCGGTGCAACCTCACCAAATACCTATCCTATTTAATAACAAAAAAGTACTATATTAGGCATATCCCTGTGCATCTGCTCGACCGAAGGGCACCAGAATCAATGTCTACAAGAACTTGCACCCTAGCGTCCTTGTCCCAGTTCAGGGACGAAGCCGAAGAAGTCTACCTGAATACCCTGGGGTATCCTGCGAACTGTTCCTAACCGTGCTGTGCATCAGAGAGCACGAGGTTTTACGGCTTCGTCCCAAAGCTAGGTACATTGATGGTGACATTTTATCAAGGCCATAGCGACCTGCGCGAAGAATGATTGTTGATCGATTTGGCTGAAGCTTTCGCAATATATAGCTGACAAGTTCTCGCATGCTTAAACTCGGCCATTGAACGGCAGACAGACTGCGTGATCATAAAACTCTCTCTCTCTCTCTCTCTCTCTCTCTCTCTCTCTCTCTCTCTCAGGGGAGCCGGGGGTGGACTTCCAATGCTCGGGTCGTGAGTTCGAACCCCGGCTGGGGCCAAATATTGTGCTGGCTCTTTCATCGTTGCCCCGTCTTTGATATCACCCGTATGTGGTGGAAAAGGACGTTAAACTCCCACCCCCCCCTCTCTCTCTCCCCCCCCCCCCAACCCTGCTCCCCCTCCCTCTCTCTCAGTATGATAGCAATCAGCTCAGTTTTTCATGCATTGATAGGTTTGTTTGTTTGTTTTGTTGTCCTTGCTTTTCTTTCTTTCTTTGTCTGTTTACAGTTTGTTTTGACTTCCTGTTGTTTGTCTGGTTTCTTTTTGTTTATTTCTTTAATTACGACAGCAAGAGTAGACCGTATTATGTAGTTTTCGCACCGGCTGTTTGAAAATGGTAAACCACCCTGTCACATCATAACATACCATTGTAAAATAAAGTTCTCTCTCTCTCTCTCTCTCTCACGACCGATCGGAAACTGAAACAACTGCGGATTCTCCCACTGTCTGAACATTTACAGTACAACAAAGGGGTTCTTATGTTTAAAATTCGGAACAGAAAGGCCCCTGATTATCTATCAGATCTTGTCCTTCGGTCAAACTCCCATTATGGCAGTGTAAGAAGTCTTTACATTATCCCGCGACCAAGAATCGATTTGTTTAAATGCAGCTTATCATTTTCTGGACCCACATTATGGAACAGCCTTCCGATCCATGTCAAATCCGCACCCTCTATCGCTGTTTTCAAGGAGAGGCTGTTCATACACTTTTCGTCGCAGTAAAGCAGGAAATCATCAAATACTCCTTCATGACAATGACATATTACGTTTGGTTGATTGAATGCTTGTCTGTTTTGTTCTGCTTGTCAACATGATTTGTTCTTTTTCTTGTTTCCTTGTTCATTTGCCTGTTTGTTTATGCTGCTTTTTTTTTTTATTTTCTTTTTTGTTCATTGTGTGTGTGTGTGTGTTTTGCTCATCCTTTTTTTTCTCTGTTTTTTATTCTTTTATTTTTACTACTAGTTAGATGATTATAGTACGTAGCAACGGCAGGTATGAAAATTGACTGTTAATGTTAACTGCCTCTACCGTTGTAAAATAAAGATTCATTCATTCATTCATTCATTCATTCATTCATTCATTCTCTCTCTCTCTCTCTCTCTCCCGGGAGTTCGAGAAGCTAGCATGTCCTAGGTTTGTTTTGCCTGGCAGACCAGTTTGCATCCTTTGTCCAACGTTACATTAAAAAAAAAATTTTTTTCGTGTAGTGCAGGCACACTCAGCCGCGAATTAGTCTTTGTGGCTTGCGCGGCTTTAAGCCCTAAACTCTCTCTCTCTCTCTCTCTCTCTCTCTCTCTCTCTCTCTCTCTCTCTCTCTCTCTCTCTCTCTCTCGCCTATTATCAGCTAGCATCTGATTTTCGCTTGACTATATACGGCGTTAGCTGACCCCATTAATCAATAAGAATTATTACCCTTATTCTTTACACTCCACGTCTTTCACAGCGGTGACTTCTCATGCCGTATTTCTTCCTTCTGAACACTTGCAAGAGAAAAAGTGAAAAAAAAAAGAAAAAAAAAGCGATCGTTAATCACAATGTCAGAGGACAAAAATTTCGGCTCGCACTGCCGATCCTTGTGCACACAAAATCGTTTCTGTCGCAGTTCTGATTGACGCGTAAGCAGTGGGAAGTTAGTTTCGGGCTCCATTACAAATGCTAATAATTTTAGCGACCAAAAAGGCGATGTATATGTATCAACGAGGCTGCGTTTTTCATCTCAAAGCTGTAGCACTTCTTCAAGAGCATTGTCCGAAAGCAAGCACAATTTTTTTTTCTTGTCATTCTTGAAGACTTATTTTATTGACTTCTCTAGCTTTCTTGTGTGCAATTCACAGTGTTTGTTTGTTTGTTTGTTTCCTTTCAGCATGTTTATGACGATTGTTTATTATTGTCCTGCGTTTTATCACTCACATGTTCTTTCGTTATGCTGACACCTAGCAAATCTGATGTCAAACGTGTTTTTCAGCTCCGCGAAAATATTTACCTCCGGAGGCATTTAAATATCACACTTTTTCACAGGGAACAATGCTTTTTTAAGGGGAATTATACACTTTGGTTAAAGGAATGAATACACATTTTTTTCCCGTTGGAAACAAATACAATTTTTCCTACATGAAAAATAGATTTCAAACTTTTTATGTACGGGAATAAGATATTTTCACACACACACACACACACACACACACACACACACACACACACACACACACACACACACACACACACACACACACACACTGGGGTCCGATGCATAGAGAGGGTTTTGGATTACTAAGCGGAGACTAGTTTGACTAAGTTGACACTGAATGATTAGGACGAGATGCATAAGCGGAGACTAGTGTGAGTCTGTGACTATTTCAGGTACAAAACGCTAATGATAGTCCCGACGTAGTAAGTGCTAGGTCTCAGACTAATCTAATCTTTGTCCATGGATCAGACCCTAGGTCATCAAAGGTCCCTTGTGTCACGTGACTTGAGAATGTCCAATGAGTCGCTAATTTACGAGGAGAAAGCATCGATATCGGTGTATTTCGGCAATGTCTCCCGAATCGCTGCATCAGCAGCAAAACTGCGCCAGGGGAGTGATTGGGGGTACGCCACGTGGTTTGAAAGTCTGCAAGGCGCCCGGAATCTGCGAACAGCAGGGCCCGCATGTTAACGTCGGGGTTAGGGAGTTTAACCACGGGTTAGAGTCTAACCTCGAACTAAACTAGCTCTGGGGTTACTTTTTTTTTATTTTAATCGGGAAGCGGGTCCATTCCAGCAAGTTGCCTGTGCCATTATAGAATGATTTTTGTCTTTCTTTCTTCGCTTCATTTTTTTAATTTAATTTTGTTTTGGGGTTTCTTTTGTCCTAATCTGGGTTAGGCCCGTAGCCGTGGGTTAAATTAACCTCGAGGTTTACATACGGGCCCAGGAATTGACGCTGCGTCCAAACAGTGCGAGGCAATCTGCGCAATTGCGAGGTAGTGTGCGGACGTGCGAGGATAATATTATGAGAGAAAAGCTAAAATATCTAAAATCACTTAAATGATGCAATCAAAAACGTGCTCTTTGATATTTCCGGCGGGGAGGGGGTGTAGGGGGTGGGATCTTTAGTTTTGTTAGCTTTGCTGAGTAGCGGAAAGTTGAGTTAACGCTACTGATCCGTTTCAAACAGTAAAGAGCCCGCCCGCCGGTACTAATTCCCAAAAGAGTGAAAACTGGCTTTGTTCCTCAATAGTCGCACACACAACTATCAAAATCACATTTTCTGTTTGGTTTGTTTGTTTTTATGTTTTTCAGTTGTTGTTTTCCTCGGGGAATTTAGATGATTTAGCACTTCGTAACTGTTCCTTGCATACTCTCAAATACCCGGACTGCCTGGCACTATTTGGACGGCCCCTCAATACTCTGACCGTGCTGCCCGTGCATCACGACGCGAGGTTACCCTCCGTGAGCTGTGTGCCCACGACTGAATATTAAACAGTGTGAGCTTGACCCTACGGGCCTGTCATCCCATTTGTTTGCAGAGAGTGCAGATTTTTTTAATTCCCTGCTGTCCCTCTATACTTATTGACTGATCTCGCGGTCATGGCTTTCCCATTTCGCACGTTTGCTGGTGTGTGCACAGTCGGCGGAACGAGAGGCACGTGCTCAGTGGCGGGGGAATGGAGTTTTGTTGGTAGGCTTCCCGTTTTCCGCTCTCTGTATACTTTTGCATTTCTGATTGGATTGTAATGGATGAGGATGCAGGAGAGAGAGAGAGAGAGAGAGAGCAGTAAACGATGGCACACATGATCAGGAATGGTTTGTTTGGGATGTTGTGGTGATGTTGCTGTGTGTATACCGGAGAAGTGGAGATAGTAACTTCCGAAGATTGCTGTTTGCCTTGACATCATAACTTCGTGTATTCTTACCCTGTGAATATGTACCAGGTATTTGCGTATGCAGATCTCTTTGGGCTTTCGACTAATTTTTGTACGTGCCGTTTAAAATAAAGTCAAAATTCAACATTCAAACATAGGAGTGGGACATTAAAATTCACACACACACACACACACACACACACACACACACACACACACACACACACACACACACACGAGGGGGTGTTTGGGGGGTTAACGTCCTTTTCCACCTCAGAGAGAGAGAGAGAGAGAGAGAGAGAGACGATCAAAGTGTCTCAGCTGAGCAGCCTAAATACTGATTGATCAATCTTGAGATAACCGTTGTGGACATCCCCGATTGGCTCTGCACGTGAACATTGCTATTCAAGGCCTTTATCCACACTGAAGATTTCAGCCGAGCCCCAGCGAGATCATCCTGTCTTCTTCCTTGCCTTTTTTTTTTTCACGGGGCTAAACAAAATTACCGTGGTCAAACGCGGTGCCACATTCGATTGAAAAGTTTCGACCGGCAGTGCAACGTTGTGGAAGACATACACATGCTGATGCACGTGAAGTGATACACGATTGTAATGAAAATAACATTAAGAGACTGCGTGGAATGAGTTCCAAAACGGATTGGTCCTGTTCACATAATGATTTTTTTTTCTACAGTAGAATCTCTTTTGGGTGGCCACCCCTTTGGGAGACCACCTGCCTGTGCAGACCAATGTTACAATGATACTGGGTTGCACTTCTTCACTGTCTGAAGCTTCTTTTGGGTGACCACCTCTCTTTTAAGACCACTCTTGTCTGGCCAGAGGGGTGGTCGCCCAAAAGAAGTTGTACAGTACTTTATTGTCCCTTTTGGGAAATTCGGGTTGCTTTCCCCGGGGGAAGCGCGTCGCCGCAGTGCAGCGCCACCCAACCTACCTATCCTACTTTTCAATTTTGCTGGGGGAGGAAAGCCGGATAACCCGGAGAGAAGCCCTCGATTAGCAGCCCGATAGCCAGGAAAAAACCCGGTATCACATAAATATAACAGCTCGAGTCCACGCTTTGCGATGACAGCGGTGACGGCCGTTCAGTAGCGCAACAGCTAAGTCCGACTTGCTACTTATTAGGCCACCACTTACCCATGTTCTTCTAGATGTCAGTCCGAGAGCGTAATGCAGAAAATGTCTTACTAACGTTGCATAAAATGCCGAGAAATGCTTAGAAAGGTCTAGTGTGACGGGAGCCTTTCTGTTCCAGAGAGAGAGAGGGAGACCAAGTTTCTTCTGTTCCGACTCGTTACTGGTGGCACTTGCTTTGACCAACGTATTTCAGTTTCTCGTGTCGATACACCGAGCCCGTTTTTCGAGCAACCACCTACTTTTGCGAACGCGTGACAACAGCGCAGAGGCCTGTGTATGCTCTGATTTCATAAACTTAATCTTAACTTTATTTGCGAGGAATTTTCCTCGAGACTTTTGAATCAGGAGTACCACTTAGTTTGAACGCGGCTGTTTTGTTTACATCCCCTGTGAAAGGAAAAGGGAAGGAGAAAGACAGCGAGGATGATCCCGTTGCGGTTTGGCTAAAAACTTTAGACTCGATGAGGGTCTTCGTCCGCAGCTTGGCTGGGAACAGACACCTGAGCAAGACAGGTCGCTAGCAAGGTGCCATTAATCAAACCGCCAAAAGCCCCATCCAAAGTCTACAGAGATAAATCGCCCAGAAAATCTGTGTGCACGATTTTGAAGGACAACGAAAATGCTGCTGTTGCGTGCGCGGAGTGACGATCCCAGAAAAGCCATTGCAAACCAGCGCTCGATAAATAAAGTGTGGCGAGAGTTTAAGTGTGTGGAGAAGGAAGGAGAGAAGGGATGGGACCTTGTTCGCTGGTCTGAAATAGCCTTGGCATCTTGATTAGACTTTAAAAATCACAATAAACGCGTCAAGTGCGCAACAACGTTGAAGAAATTTGTTTACCGGATGCATGAAAGTGATCTGCATTCTATTTGTAGGCAGCGAAAAAGATGGAAAAATGGAAAAGTGTCAACACCCTTCTCCTCCCCCTCTTTCTCCTCCTCCTCCTTCTTCTCCTCTCTTTCTTCTTCCTTCTCCTTCTTCTCCTCTTCCTTCTCCTCCTCCTGCTCTTCCTCCTCCTGCTCTTCCTCCTCCTGCTCTTCCTCCTTCTCTTCCTCCTCCTCCTCTTCTTTCTCCTCTTCCTTCTCCTCCTATGCTTCCTCCCCCTCCTCGCCCTCCTTCTCCTCCTCCTCCTTTTCCTCCCCCTCCTCCTCTTCCTCCTCCTTCTGCTCCTCTGCTTCCTCCCCCGCCTCTTCCTCCTCCTCCTTCTCCTTCTTCTCCTGCGTGTTCTTTCTGCAAGCGTCTGGTGCTGATACTTTCGAATAAAGTCTGAGTTCCCAGAGGGCACCAATGCATTACGAGGGACATATCTAAGACGACTCCAGACGAGTTTAAACTTTCAAGAGGTAGACGATAGACCGACTAAAGTCAGATTATCATGTGTTGTGATCGATTACAGCACTACACAGCGACGCATCACTCGTTTGCTGTACCATTTACTTGCTGTCCGCAGGAAAAAAAGTTTCAGTTTCTGAATTCGTTTTACTGTACATAAGATGTGCTTGAAGTTTAGACAGTTGAGAGCCAGATTTAGGGAAACTCAGGGCACTCATAGCATTTGGTTTAAGCATCCGTATTTAACTGACGTGTTATCAAACGATAGAGAACTATCTATTTTAAATGTTTCTTCTCCAATCTCTCTTACCCAGTTTTACAAGACATTTGTGATGGTCTCCCACAAATAGGGGACTAAGGCGCTCAACCCTTTTTGAGGAAACAAAATCAGATGGGTGGTCAATTTTAGCGATTTTGAGATTGTTCTATTTTCAGGACTTTAAACTACTAATACTTCTGTGAAAGTTTAAAAGCTAAATGTATTTTACAAACACTGACGCGATAAGGAGAATTTGCTACAACCACATGATACTGGAATGATTCCAGTGCCACATTTTGTACCAGCCATGTTCTCAAACTGGCCGAGCGGTCCAGCATTCAAATACTACGACTGTTGTTACACTACTGGAGCGCTCAGTGTGGTCGCTACGTTATCGAGTACGCTCCTTTTGGCTCAGTGCTCAGACGCTCTCACTGTCCTGGTAGCCGCGAATTAGTCTTTGTGGCTTGTGCGGCGTTAACGGTTAAGCCCTAAAAACTCACTCACTCACTCACTCACTCACTCACTCACTGTCGTGGGCCCGTATGTAAAACTCGAGATTAATTTAACCCACGGCTACGGGCCTAACCCAGACTAGGACAAAATTAAATAAAAAATGAAGCGAAGAAAGAAAGACAAAAATTCTTCTACAACGGCATAGGCACCTTGCTGGAATGGACCCGCTTCCTGATCTAAAACAAAAAACAGAAACTTTAAGATAAGATAAGATAGATTTAATTGCTTCTTAGTTACAATTAAGAAGAATTTGTTAACCCTAGAGCTAGTTTAGTTCGAGGTTGGACTCTAACCCGGGGCTAAACTCCCTAACCCCGACTTTTACATGCGGGCCCAGGTGTTTAAGTGGTGTGATGAAAACAGCTGAGAACGATTCTCGAGCAACAACAAACAACAACAAACAAAAAAAATGGTAGCATTAGCCTCTTTAAAACCCGACAAACACCAACTCTTTAGGTTTTACCGCCCGATGCGTTAGCAAGCCAGTAATCTGGGTCGGGGGCGTAGCAAACCCGAGTCTTTTCCAATACTCGTGAGTGTCCGGTTACTAGTGATTGAATAGTGTGGATGTGGGACACGTCTCGAATAACCACAGCACGTGCCCAACAACAACCGATAAACGATCATGATGACTGAAGCGCCTGTCAAAGACGCGAAAGTACATCTGTCACTGTCAAGCATGGCACCGTGAATGATCAGAATTTGAGGTGTTTGTTTGTTTGTCGGTTTATGTGCTTGTTTGCCTGTTCGTCTGTGCTTTCTTGTTGGTTTTTCAACGGGAGACGGACGAGAGGCTCAATCAGTTGAGCACTGGACTCCAGATGAGAAGGTCCTGGGTTGGAATCCAGACAGGATTAAATGTTTACTTTTGAAAGTTGTAAAGGCTTAAAATTGTATCCTCCCACCCCTGTTTTGTATTGATATTGTATTGTGTGGAAGATATTGTAAACTCGATTGCAAAAGTTTAAGGTTAATACGTTTAGTTTTTGTTGTTTTTGTTTGGGAGCCGGGGTAGCAGAATGGTAGAGCGTTGGGCTCTCAATGCTCGGGTCGTGAGTTCGAATCCCGGCTGGGGCCAGATATTTGTACTGGCCTTTTACTCGTTGACACGTCTTTGATATCACCCTTAGGTGGTGGAAAAGGGCGTTAAACTGCCAAACACCCACCCACCCACCCCCGGTGTTGTTGTTGTTGTTGTCGTTGTTGTTAGATTGATATTGCTTCATCCTTTGTTTCATCGACAACGAAGAAAACAGTCTCACCAAAGCTCACTCAAAAAGATGCGATTGAATCTGATAACAGCAGCACAGTTGCCTGAGAGAAGCGTTTCGCTGAAAGATAGCTCCGTCCGCTTGATTTAGTGAAATTGGCTGCACGATATTTGGAAATAGATTCCGTTTTCATGCGCAACTTGGCACGAGAAGATCTGTAATCCAGATTCCCCACTGTTGGAATGGACATGAAATATACCCGGACTGTCAAGACCAGTGCTCTGCCCTCCATCTTCTCTGACTTCGTTTGTGATTACATTGCTGACTGCATGATCTAAATATTGATAGGTGGCAATACATTGCGTTTTGTTGGGGTTTCCTTTGTGTTCATGACTTTATTTTAAAAAAAATCTTACTGCTTGTTTAACTTTTGACAGACAATGACTACAAAAGCCTTGGGAAAAACTTTTCAAACAAAATGAATATGATTTTCTTTAGTAAAAATCTTACTGCTTGTTTAACTTTTGACAGACAATGACTACAAAAGCCTTGGGAAAAACTTTTCAAACAAAATGAATATGATTTTCTTTAGTAAAAATCTTACTGCTTGTTTAACTTTTGACAGACACTGACTATAAAAGCCTTGGGAAAAGCTTTTCAAACAAAATGAGTATACCTTTGTCTGGTGTGGTTTATTCACTCAGTTTCTGAAATGGTGTCCTTTTCATAACGGCCTTTTCTAAAACCCGCTGTGACATTATTTTCTCCGCACTTTGTTTATTAGTTCAATGATTTCACAAAACTGTTCTTGCATTGCGTACGTGCGACTATACACACAACCTGCGCGCAGATTTCTCTCTCTCTCTCTCTCTTCCCCCCTCCCCCCTCACCCCCCTCTCCCCTCCCTCCCCCCAACACACACACACACACACACACACACACACACACACACACACACACACACACACACACACTCTCTCTCTCTCTCTCTCTCTCTCTCTCTCTCTCTCTCTCTCTCTCTCTCTCCCCCCTATTTTTTTTCACTGGTGGGTGGGGGCGTGGATGGTGTGGGGAGGTCTTTCTTCTTTTGTTTCCCAGAGACAAAACCACCGTTGCTAAAATGGACATTTTTACTTTCTAAGCTGCATTACGTTTACATTTTTGTGTTCCTCCTCGGCCCAACGGTCTTTATATGAAAGTACAAAACCTCGAGA
The DNA here is from genome assembly GCA_018292915.2 of Batillaria attramentaria. NCBI lineage: Eukaryota > Metazoa > Mollusca > Gastropoda > Batillariidae > Batillaria > Batillaria attramentaria. The sequence goes on along the minus strand of JACVVK020000109.1, from coordinate 1,359,456 downwards.
GATTGCCTTAATTTGTCTTGCAGCTTTCAACCCGCGATTCCGTTTGCCGTCACCAAGGTCCAGAACCTAGACAGATGAGGCTCCCTTGGGTGTCTGCATGTCTCTGCTTCAGCCAAGACTGGCTCGCTTGTTTTCTTTAAAGTTTCATCACGTTGAGCCGTGTATGACATGCAGGATTAACTATGTACGACAGAGACGCCTGACAAGTGGTGTCGTTGTTGTCTCGCTTGTTTGTTTGTTTGTGTTTTTGTAATGACCCCGCCACATTTTGCTAAAGCTGAGAATTAATTGAGTCTTAACTCTTTCTACACTGACGCTACCATCACGTGTCTGACGCTAGCTGCCTCAGTCCCCGCGGTGACACCAAGCCGCCTTCTTTTGGCCATTCTTTTTACCGCATGAACCGCATGAAAAACGTACACAACCGCGGTAATCAACGAAACACAAAAACACAAACCATTTTTTTTTTTAACCCTTTTGTCTAAGGGAGACCACCCGAAGAAAACCTGGTAACGAAGATTTCGCAGACTACAAACTGTTACGACTATAATCGTGGCGCGGCATCAGGGACTGATATCTTTTAACGACTTTTAAGTCGTAGCTCGGGCAGAATGAGTTAAACAACAGAATGGAGTTTGCGTTGTAGAAGACATCGGAATTGTGCACATGTGTATAAATTCAAAGAATGTTCACTGCTGTGTTCTTCGATCGGTTTGAATTCATGCAGGGTAATATCTTACAGAAGTTTTTGTTTGTTTGTTGTTTATTTGTTGTTGTTTTGGTTTTGTTTTGTTTTTTGTTTGTTTGTATTTTGGTTTCTTTTGTTGGGGGGTGGGGGGTGTTTTTGGTGGTGGGTTTTTCGTTGTTGGTTGTTTGTTTTTGGGTGGGTTTTTGTTTTTGTTGTTGTTGGGGTTTTTTTCCTCCAAAGTACTCCTCTTCGAAACTACCCCCACTGTGGACAGAAGATTTCCAAACAAACTTTCAAACACTAAGACCGACCAGAGACAGTGGACAGGGGAGAGTGGAAACCCCGGGGAAAATCATCTCCGCGGCTTCGCTATGCATGCTTTTGCTTGACATGCTACTTTCTTGCCTCCGTCCCGAAAACCTCAGTTTATTTTCCTAGTGGTTATGTATAGTTTTTAGTTTTGCAGCTTTAATTCAATATGTAGTTCGAATTTACAGATTTGGAGTTATTTTCACTAAAAAATCGCCTTGTTTTCCGAATAGAAAATTTCCGGTTTTTGCAGATTTGCCGCTTTGTAGCTGACATTTTCCCTTTGCAATTTTGCCTTCACCTTACTTGTTCTTGTGCAATGCGTCTTCCAAACAAAAAAGTGGGTTTATCAAAATATTTTTGAGTTATCTTGTCCTGATGTTCGTCAATGCGCCCACAGCGATAATTCCAAGAGAGAAAATATAAGGCGGTTTCCAGCCACCCCTGTCTAGACCGACTGAATATCGTTCCGGTCTTTCGGGCGAGGCGGCTGAGCGACTTTCGTCAGATTCAGAGAGGATACAAAATCCGATACTGTGCAGCACGTAAGCGCGTAATATTTTGCAGCTGCACTGACAGCAGCAGTTCATCCAAGCACACTGGAGCCTCAACACGCTTCTTTTTTTCTTAATTTACTCAGGAATCACAGCTAGTGCATTTGAATTCACTTCGCAGCCGACGTTACCCTCGATTTGTTACGGCTCCGCCAGGGTTTTTGGAGTCTCTGGCTTCGTTTCTTGTCTTCGGAAGGATGGGGGGAACCGGCGGGGAGGGGGGGGGGGGATAGGGAGATAGAGCTCGAGCACCAGAGCTCGAGCACCAGATTGTCAGTCTATGTCTGCGTTCAATTCTCTGCTGGGAGGTGCTTTTTTGTGCAGGCTTTTTGTCAGCATTACTTGGTGGGAAAGGAATCGTAGCCTCCAGACAACCAAGCGGCAACCAACCAACCAACCAGCCAAGCAATGTGACAAACCAGCTAACCATTTTTACCCTCCTGTTGGTTCCTCAGTGGCGTGAACTGGCTGATTAATTGAAAATGCTCTCTCTCTCTCTCTCTCTCTCTCTCTCTCTCTCTCTCTCTCTGTTAGTTTTATTGTCGCGCGTCATTATAGCGTTAGTCTCGTTCGCGTGTGTCTATTAGACACTTACATTTGCAGGGCAGCTTGTGAGTCGGGTTATACTTACTGACAACTCTCTCTCTCTCTCTCTCTCTTCTTCTTCTTCTTCTTCTTCTTCTACCACAAACTACCATCTTCTTCTACCACAAACTACCATCTGCAAATTTCCAGAGCGACAAAAGAGAAGGCGGATGAGAGGAGTGGTAAATGACAAAGGTTTTGTGTCAAGTGCACGCACCATTGCGGTTGTAGCCTCTTCGCTTTGACCCTTCCGTACATATCCGGCCGACATTTAAGAGACATAGTCAGACTATTGTACCGTATATATAGCACTATGTTTTGTGCTAGAGTAGAAAAGGTACACACGTCTTGGCAGGAGTGGCTGTGAACCGGAATGGCCACCACCTCACTAAAGTACCCGCGCGGCTGGAGATCACTCGAGTCTCTTTTGTTCTCTTGTTGGTCATTAACACCACTGGTCCAGAGGCCTGGCTGTATTAGTTACAGCGCATTGTGCGAGACATATCTTTAGCGGAGAGCCGACTGCTGGTGATAATCAGACTCAGTGCAGTAGTGCATACAGTTTATCAGTCGGAATCCAGAGAGAGAGACAGAGAGAGAGAGAGAGAGATGACGATGATGATGATGATGATGATGATGATGATTTTGAATAACCACAGGTCAAAGATATATTAGATAATGGGAACCATTAAAGTGCAAAAATCTTTCCATTTAGAACTGATATAGAAGACGACTGATTTAAAACGGTTTGGTGCTAGTTTTATAAAACATAATATAGAGAACACGCCGACCAGACATGATGATCAAACAAAGCCCAGCAAGGCTATCAAAGAATCTGAAATGTTTTTACAAGATGGCATATTCGATGTGTGTGCATATTCGATGTGCGTGAGTGCGCGCGCGCGCGCGCGCGCGCGCGCGTGTGTGTGTGTGTGTGTGTGTGTGTGTGTGTGTGTATGTGACGGTGTGTGTGTGTGTGTGTGTGTGTGTGTGTGTGTGTGTGTGTGTGTGTGTGTGTGTGTGTGTGTGTGTGTGTGTGTGTGAGAGAGAGAGAGAGAGAGAGAGAGATGTGCAAGTTATGAGAGTCACTGAAGGACTCTCTGTGAAATTCGACGTGACGGACGTGACCTGTCTGCACGTTCAACCGGATGGAATTCAAACCGCCCGTCTGGGCCATCCACGTCCCAGAGTACTCAATGCACCCGCATAAAATACGAGAGAAGAGATAGCTATGAGTGAAAGGTTTGAAATTGGCTGCCATCGTAAGGAACGGAACGGAACGGAACGGTAGAATCACCATCCCCGTATGCCAAACCAATGCTCAACAGAAGTTGGCTGCTATCTTGAAAATAGCAAATCCGCCGTCAGAGCCACCTTGTCTTCCCCATTAGCTTCCACCCCTTACGCTGAGGTCGGCGGCGGACGAGGTAGTGTTAATAATTAGACGTTTCTGTCCGAAGCAACTTTCTCACGTGTCAGGATTTTCCATCTGCCTCGTGACGCTTGCCTGTCTCATTTGCACCCCCAGACATTAGAAGCTGGATGAAGCGAAAATCCGATTTTCTTAATTATAAACTGGTCGTTGCTCTCCTGGACAGTACAACCTGTTTACAAAAGACCAGACAACAACGACTGGTTGCCAGCCTGTCTGGATTGAATGGTGTCCGGCTGGATTGTTCAGTTACAGTAGCTGTCCCTCTCCAATATTAATAGTAATGATAATAATAATAATGTATTGTGTAGGCGCTTTTCCCGATTTCTTGAAACAAACTAAACCCCAACACGCACGCTCACGTGAATCACGTGCATTCTCTCACACACATTTACAATCACGTGGTGCAAAGGGTCAGCTCTGCTGTTTAAGATTCAGAATTTAAGACTGCATTTATCACAGATTTTGAATTTTTGCCGGCTGAACATCATTATCCAAGGCAAAAGGGGAGGAAGCCGGAGTACCCGGCGGAGAGAACCCCCCGACGATCGGCCCGTATGAACGATGCCACATACTTCAGCTGAAATAATCGATGCCGGAAGTGGGATTCGAACCCCCAAAACTTGCACTAGTGGCGGGATGCGTCACCGCCTACACCACAGACCGCCCCAATGCAAAGGCAAAACAGTGACGTGCGTCTGTTATTGGTCGACTGCACAGCGGCTCAGGAAAGAGAGCAGTGCGAGCGGGTCCGCGGTGCTGGCGGAACATAATTATCCATGGCAAAAGGGGAGGAAGCCGGAGTACCCGGATTCGAACCCCAAACTCTTGCACTAGTGGCAGGATGCGTTACTGCCTACACCGCAGACCGCCTCAATGCAAAAGCAAAACGTTCGTCTTGTCATTGGTCGACTGCACAGCGGCTCACGAAAGAGAGCAGTGCGAGCGGGTCCGCGGTGCTGGCGGAACATAATTATCCATGGCAAAAGGGGAGGAAGCCGGAGTACCCGGATTCGAACCCCAAACTCTTGCACTAGTGGCAGGATGCGTCACCGCCTACACCGCAGACCGCCTCAATGCAAAAGCAAAACGTTCGTCTTGTCATTGGTCGACTGCACAGCGGCTCACGAAAGAGAGCAGCGCGAGTGAGTCGGTGCGGCCGGCGGTGTGATCGCGCTGTGCGAATGAACACATGCTGGGCGCAGACCTGTCAACACGATCCTGTACTATACGTACTGCAGTCGATTCTCAATGACGGGTATGTCAGCGCGGTCCGCCAGCTGCAGACGACACGAGCAGCAAGGGGTGAAGGTCAGACAGAGAGAGACTGGTGTCGCGAAGTCAGTCAGTCGCGAAGTCAGCACCGCCGCTTTGATTTGGACTGTCGCTTCCTTGAGGAACTGCCTGGAAAGTTTGTAAGTTTTTGCCGATGACTCTTCTCACCTTTCAGTGACGTTTCGATAACGTTCCTCATAGAAACGTACAAGTATATATTGAACGTTTTCATTTCCAAGACACCAGAGCTTCTGCAGAGGGATACCGTTTGTTTGTTTTGTTTTGTTTTTAAATTCAGGAGACGTTTCTGGTTAAATTTCAATAAAGTGATTTGCAGAGAGAGAGAGAGAGAGAGAGAGAGAGAGAAGCTGGGTCACTCTGTTGCATGATTCCTATTGTCACCAAGTGTGTCTGTTCAAATGACAGTGTGGGAGATAGTTGAGAAGGTAGGTGGACGGATGGGTTGGTATTTGGGAGTTTCACGTCCTTTTCCACCACTAGACTAATTAGACATAAGTTGTTTCTTGTCGGGTGTCGGTTGGCTTCGACTGTGATGGAGTTCTCTCTGATGATGTGCACCTCTGCTGTTGTGCTGCTGCTGTGATGTGAAGTGATGTGGGGTGTAGTGTTGTAATTTATAGTGCTGCAAAATGTGATAGATGGCAGGTCACTGTTTTAGGTGTGAGTGTGCGAGTATGTAAGTAGGTGGAGTGGGCGTGTATGGCCATATGAGTGAGTGTTTGGCATGTTTTATGTTTTATGAGACCACAAAGCAATGTTCCACTTTTGGAAATTTAATTTTTTTTATGTCTTCTTATGTCTTATAAGGGTGATAACAAAGACGGGGCAACGAGCCTGAGAAAAAGGCCAGCACAAATATTATTTTGGCCCCAGCCGGGATTCGAACTCACGACCGGCCGAGCACTGAAAGTCCAACGCTCTACCATTGGGCCACCCCGGCTCCCCTGGTAGTTGAGAGTCAGTGATCTAGCATGGATGGTTGGTGTCACGATGAATATTGTTGAAGGACTTGCATTTATATGGCCTTACAAGCGTGAATAACCTAAACCCACGCACAAGTTCGTATTTCGGGGAACTTGACGTACTTCTCAGTTTGGTCATGAATCCCAGCCTTGAAACCATTGTAAAGATAAACAAACCCTTATCATTTATTTATGACCGGCCGCCGTTCGGAGTGCATTCGAAAGCACGACTCACCTTACTGCGCAGCATTTGTTTGCTGAGAGAAAGAGAGAGAGAGAGGGGGGGGGAGAGAGAAGGGGTAGGGTGGGTGTTTGGGGGTTTAACGTCCTTTTCCACCACATACGGGTGATATCAAAGACGGGGCAACGATGAAAAAGTCAGCACAAATATTTTGGCCCCAGCCGCGGGGGGGGGGGGGGGGGGGGGGAGAGACAGACAGACACTGAGAGTTGCAAATGCACATGCCATATTCATCTCTGGGAATAAGCCGTGCAGGGGACGGGGGGGGGGGGTTACACACACACACACACACACACACACACACACACACACACACACACACACGCTTCTCCGGGTCCGCGACTGCGTTAAAGAACAGTTGTATCGGTGACAAAGTTTCATGTGTTTGTCGCTGTGTGCTGATCGCGTGAACGGCCGTTTACTGTTGTCCCGTTTCCAGATTCCCGCAACTAGCATGCCGCTTGCTGAGTGCTGTCAAATGTCAGACGCATTACAGCAAAAAGTGTGATGGTGTAACCCATGCAACGCACGGTCATTTGACCCAGTGGCAGTCAGCCACTGTGCCTGCAACCCTGAACCGTTTCTGTTACCGTAGCATGCACTGGAGGCGATCACTGGTGTGCCCTGGTTCCTCGTCAGTAAGTCGGATGCTGAGAATTTCAGCCGAAATATTCTTCGTGAGTATAGAAATTAATTACAGTATTCCGATGTTGTACTTGATTTGAGGGGAGCCGAGGTGGTCGAATGGTAGAGCGTTGGACTTCTTCAAATGCTCGGGTCGTGAGTTCGATCCCGGCTGGGGCCAAATATTTGTGCTGGCTTTTTCATCGTTGCCCGTCAATGATATCACCCTATGTGGTGGAAAAGGACGTTAAACCCCCAAACACCCACCCACCCTGTACTTGATTTGAGGCTCGCATCTCGTCGTTGGTTGGCCGGGGTTAACGTCCTACTTCACCGCATCAGTCTGACGTCAAAGTCGACAAAGGCTGACGGCTTGGCCAGGAGAAGGTACAGGACACAATGTTTGGCTCCCGGCCGATCTACCAGCGTGGCTGCCCCGGCCGCTCCCCACTACTCATCATAGTAACGATGTGTAGCTCGGTAAATATACAGCACCCTACAGTGATAGCTTGTTACAATCTGTCACAGTTGCATTTGTCACTTTACGAGCACGTGCCGTCAACCCGGCCATACCCACGGTTCTTGCTTTGATGGGTGGTTTGTTCATTGTTGCTTTTGGACTCAGCATCCTCCGGCTTGTGTAGTGATGGCACCCTGTTGATGCCATCAGTGCAACACGGTACATGAACGATGGCTTTCTGTTTGAATCATGCTAAAGCTTTGTTTTGTTCAGTGGTGAGCTATGATTAGTCGGTTCTGGCATAACGACAAAAAGCTTGCTCTTGTGTGTGTGTGTGTGTGTGTGTGTGTGTGTGTGTGTGTGTGTGCTTTCCCGCACTCCTGACCTTTTGCGGCATTAATCGAACTGCGTAGTGAATGGCGTGGATGCACGAAAAATCAGTGGATGTCACGGGAATGAGCTGTTCTCTCTCAAGGAGAAAAAAAAACCCAAAACATCCTCGATCACACAAGCCAGTAAATCTTCAACATGTTTTGTTCGTTTTTCATGATAGTTACAACATTTCTTTAGTTTTCCAACCAACGATGGCCTCCATTTGTCTTCACTGCAATCTGACGTATGCCCCAAAACACGAAAAGGGAATAGAAGGGATAGAGAACGTGAAACTTGTGTGTGTTTTTCGCATCGAGCGAAATCAGTCACAGCAAAGCAAGAAAACAATCTGGCTGAGAAAACCTCACTCTCCGTTTGTTTTTCCGCTGGTGGGAGGATTCCAGAGGAAATTTCACCCGCAGACGCGGAAGTGCCGTGGCGTTTGGTATTGTGGTGAAATAGATGGGGGATGGCGATAGGTCCCGGTTGTTGCACAGTGCGTTCAGTGTTACTTATACGAAGTTGGTTTTCTCTCGAGCGAATGGCAGTGTTCTCTACCTCGCATTGTGTTTGCTTCCAAGCACATGCTGGTGGGGCATGTGGTGTCGAGGAATGTTCACTGGCACCTGGTTGGTTGAGACGCCATACAGGAGCATAACACGGCATTGCGCAACGCAAGGTTAAACTTTTAAGTTCAGTGTCATTGTATGTGGGTTTTGACTTTGTTTTGATAAGTCGAAGCTTCAGGAGTAACCTTATTGTGGTAACTGACTAAAACATCTGAATGATCTAGGGTGGTCGAATGGTAGAGCCTTGGGCTTCAAATGCTCGGGTCGTGAGTTCAATCCCGGCTGGGGCCAAATATTTGTGCTGGCTTTTTCATCGTTGCCCCGTCTTTGATATCACCCGTATGTGGTGTAAAAGGACGTTAAACCCCCAAACACCCACCCACCTACCCTGAATGATCTAAGTGAGATCCGTGACAAGCATTACTGCGCTAGTTCATTGATGTTCAGGGACGCCCCCCCCCCCCCCCCCCCCCCCCCGGACAGCATCTTCAGTTTCCCGACAGAAGCAAATCTGTTTTATACGATTTAGTCTTCTAGAGCAGGAAGACATTTCCTGGAGTCAGTAATGCTTTAGTCTTCCATTAAAATCTTCGACCTTTTGGGGGAAGGGACATGTATCTCGTTTTTACCAAAGAGATTTTTTACTTATATGTACGTTTTAACGTGAAATTTTTCATTTTTTAGGGACCTGGCAGCAAGGGACTTTTCTTAGCCGCGGAATAGTCTTTGTTGCTGGCGCGACCTTAAGCCCTAAACAACTAATAACTAACTGAATGATCCAAGAAAAACGATTTGTATAATGCCTTAAGGTGTTAGCTGCTGCTCGAGGAAACAGAACGGCTAAACGATCTCTACTTTGTAACAGAACGTACATTCTCAAGGTAAAAGCGTGTTAGGGTTGTTTCAGTGGCGTGTTATTCAAAGCCTTTCCAATTCCAGACATCACTTTGCGAACGACAAACTGATGGAGTCCACATTCTTCGGAAAGCAAACTAAAACGCTCCCTTTATTTTAGGAACCATTAAAACGTTTTTCGGAATAGCAGAGAAAATTGGCGTTGCCTAAGAAAAAAAAGGCGCTTAACCTAGTACCCTAGCTTGTCTTAGATTTCGCTGGAAATAGTCTGTTGTGTAATTTGAGTGACTCACAAGATAGATAAATTATGAAGGAAGGGTGCTCTCTCTCTCTCTCTCTCTCTCTCTCTCTCTCTCTCTCTCTCTCTGTGTTTTTTGCGTAAACGAGGCTCGAACTGGAGGATGGCGTTGGGGAACAGATTCGTCTTATCGCCTGACGTTGTTCTGAATTCCATTGTCACACATTCTCTCTCTCTCTCTCTCTCTCTCTCTCTCTCATCCCGTATTGGC
>JACVVK020000109.1:1340000-1345000 GCA_018292915.2 Batillaria attramentaria | reverse complement strand
TTTTGTTTGTTTGTTTTGTTTTGTTTTGTTCTTGTTGTTGATGTTGTTTTAGTTTGTTGTTCTTGTTTGTTTGTTTGTTTGTTGTTGGACGGGGTGGTACTTTCCGAATGTTGGCTACGTATTTGTGCTTTCGGTCATAGTATCACGACCTCAGAAGGCTCTCTTGCTGTTTAACCTAATTCATACTTGCGCTATTTTGTTCGTTTCATTTTAACGTGCTAAAATTTCAGTAACTGTTCATCCCTAAGAGGGTCACGTCCTATGATACCGAGCTCCCTACATTGATGAGATTTGGAATTCACTGACCTCAGACTAAAAGACAGCGTTCTTACGTTGCGTGAGAATAAAGATCAGTGACTCGGGCCGAGTTGGGTTACGTTGTACCGAGATAAACATACAAAGGCACTCTCACTTATGTGACTTTTTCGTTGTACCAATCTATTCCTACCGTCTGGTTTGGTCCCAGTGGATAGCTTCTGGTTTTCTTGATTAAGTTGTGGCTGAGCCTGTAAATCAGGGATCATCTTGCAAACTAATATCTTACACGAAACTTGATTCCATCTAAAGAAGTCCGCCTTTGGGGTTAATTAAGGTCGACTTCCCGACAGTATGAAAACAAGTGGTGAGTTTCATGACATTTTCGTTTCCAGAGAAGGTATTTTACTGAGCTAGAGAAACATGACTTCCGGATTCGTGTTTGTTGAAACTGATTTTGATAAGTCATTGAGTAATAAGGTTGAATGGCTGGGTTTGTGGACTCGGCAGGTTTTTACATGTAACCACTTTCCCTCTTCTTCTTCTTCTCCTCCTCCTCCTTCTTCTTCTTCTACTTCTTCTTCTACTACTTCTTCTCCTCCTCCTCCTCCTTCTTCTTCTACTACTACTGCTTCTTCTTCTTCTTCTTCTCCTCATCCTCAGTTCGAATCCCGGCTGGGGCCAAATATTTATGCTGGCCTTTTTCTCATTGCCCCGTCTTTGATATCACCCTTATGTGGTGGAAAAGGACGTTAAACTCCCAAATACCCGCCCACCCTCTCCTCCTCCTTCTTCTCCTTGGGGAGCCGGGGTGGTCGAATGGTAGAGCGATGGACTTCTAATGCTCGGGTCGTGAGTTCGATCCCGGCTGGGGCCAAATATTTGTGCTGGCTTTTTCATCGTTGCCCCGTCTTTGATATCACCCTATGTGGTGGAAAAGGACGTTAAACCCCCAAACACCCACCCACCCTCCTTCTCCTCCTTCTTCTTCTTATTCTTCTACTACTTCTACTGCTACTTCTCCTCCTCCTCCTCCTATGGGAGCCGGCGTGGCCGAATGGTAGAGCGTTGGACTTCTGATGCTCGGGTCGTGAGGTCGTATCCCGGCTTGGGCCAAACATTTGTGCTGGCTTTTTCATCATTGCCCCGTCTTTGATATCACCCGTATGTGGTGGAAATGGACGTTAAACTCCCGAACACCCACCCACCCTCCTCCTCCTTCTTCTTCTCATTCTTCTACTACTTCTTCTTCTTCTTCTCCTCTTCCTCCTCCTTCTTTTTCTTCGCTATAACTGGTTGCATTCGGGATGATAGCATTAGCTTCACAGAGGGGGTTCCCTACTTAGTGCACCGAAATAACCAATCGAATCTAACTCTACGTTAAATCAATGCGCTTTCTCCAGTTTTACGACGCAGTGAATCTTTCAATTACTCCTAGTTTGCCCACATTGGGAGAGAAAATGAAAGACACTTATTTGGAGGGGCGTACAGGGGACACCCAGTTGTCTTCACTGTCTGTGTGTGCAAGCAAAGCTTGCAGGGGTAAGTAATAAAAGTGAGATGACTGCAGGAGCTGTATCTCCCCACTAGCCCGTCTGCAGTATAGACCACGCCGTGATCAGCCACACTAAATGCAGCTTCTTCGCATATGTTGCAGGCAAATTACCAGTCCCTGAGGGACCAGACGCTGGTGACCATTTCTTCCACGGACATTTGAGGGTGAGTTTATTGCTGGCCACGGCGATTAGGGGGCTGCTATTGCCAGCTATTGCCAGCCTGGTACTCTCTATGCGTTGTGGTTTCCTAGTCAGGAGTCCATGAGGTGGGGAAAAGGTGGATTCTGAAAGGAGTGCCTCCTTGAGGGGTCTAATTAGTGGTCGTGGCGAGGTGTCCAAAAACGTGTAGTACCTCTGGCGATTACGGGGCGTTCTTTGTACAGAATGGACACAGTCTTTGGGGAGTGATTGTTCCGGCACGGATACGACGTTGGAATGAGTTTGAGATAAAGTATTCATGAAGCAGCAGCAAATTATGGCGACCTCTGCCCTAAAATATTGATCACTTTGCCTGCCGGGCGTTGGCGCTGCTATGAAAAGACCTCTTTTTTGTAAACTTGGTGCATGGATCGACACATGTCAGGAAAATAATTCAGAGAGAGAGAGAGAGAGAGAGTAAAGGGCGGCAGAGTAATATATTGTAAATAATTATTAAAACAACGATTCAGCATTGTCGGACACGTTATCATCAACATATTCGGACTCTTAATTGAATTTGACACAAATGCTAATTTTACTTTATTTTTTATTTCAGAAACTGTTGTTGGAGAACGGGCACTGAAATGCTAATTTTACTTCTTTTTTTTTTCTTTTTTTGTTTCAGAAACTGGTGATGGAGAACGGGCACTGACGGGCATTTTCTAATTCTTCGGACCACTTATTTCCGGCTGCTAGCAATGTCCACTGTCGCCTGACCACTTTACCTCTGCGTCTGCAGAGGAACTTTGAGACTGCTGTAATTATACAGGACCCCCAAGCAAGAGTTTTCTCTTTCTACGTTAATTGGGGGGAAAATTCCCAATTCACTGAGGATCACAACTCGGAAACAGGAACCAACACCATCCTCTCAGCCTGGAGAGCTCAGCAGGTGGACCACTCTCCTTTGTATCCCGAAACACCAAAACGAACGTCAGTCGCAGTCCGTGGTAAAAGGATGTATCTTCACCGCACAGTTTGCTGGAGTTTGAAGTTTGCGGAAAGTTTGTGAACATTCATCCATAGAAATTTGACGGATACGTTTCTTGTGCGCGAAACCGGCGAAGGGTTCAGGTGTGGGATCTTGTGATAAATCATGCGTATCGTTCTGTACTTTTAGGTGTGTGTTTATCGAGGTGTAGTGGGTGGTCAGTTCACCAACGTTTGTGTTGATTACAGCAGCAAGACAGGCATTAGGTGTTACTACCAACGCAGCGCGTGGGCATTTGGGTGAACACACAAATGTGTGAAATGTGGATCGGTTGGCATGTTTGCTGACTCTACATGTTTGTTATGGACCTTTCTGAGTTTACTAAATAAATTTTTAGTTGAATGAAGATTAAAACTAAACGTAGCAAATGTTTATTCAACACCACTGGTGTGAGATATCCTTCGCTTCCGGGACCGCAAGAAAAACGATTGAGACAGAATTATCCCGAACACACCTCTAGCCGCGAATTAGTCTTTGGTGCTTGCGCGGCTTAAAGCCCGAAAAACTCACTCGCTCACCCGAACACACCTCGCAGCAGAAATTTTCAACTGACAGGGTTTTGCGCTTGGAAGCGTAAATTGTTCCATGACTTAGGTCACTTTAACGTGGATTTGTCAACATTTAGGGAACAACATTGCGGAATCTACGGATTCACGTGACTGAAAAACGGACTCTCAAAATGCGAAGGCAGCCCGTCACATCCCTGTGCTAACCCAAACATCAGGTTGTTCCACGAGTGGGTCCAGCGCCACAGAACGTGGACATGAAGCTTCATCGTCAGCCTCGTGTGAGCGGCTTTGGCTGCAACGGAACGTGGACCTCACGGTTCTGGTGGATGTGTGTGTCGTGGTTTTTGTGTAGCGTCGTGGTATGGAGTTCGGTGCTGAGCGTTGTCGGAGGAGCAGGGCAGGCGTACAACTTCACCCTCGCTCTTCTCATCGCTACTACTAACAACGGTCCGGGCAAGATAAGCGGCGGGGCCTTCTTCGTGGCTTTGGATGACCTCAACAACAACCTCAGCGCGTCTCTTACCGCAAGCACGGGCGACACGGCACACTTTCGGTACGTGTTTCGGGACACGCGCAATGACGACGTGACGGCCATGAGGGCCATGGTGGACCTGCACTGTGACGAGGAGACCAATGTCACGGCCTTTATCGGCCCGGACGTCCTGTGCAGCAACGCCGCCCTGGTAGCCAGCTCCTTCAACATCTCCTACATTTCTTACGTGAGTTCTTAGACGAGGGTTGTATGTATGCATGTACACGCGAAGAATGATTATTAACCCAGTGAAGCAAGTCAGGCGTTAACTTACTTTTATGACTCCATAGCAGAGGGAAACAACTAGAGCGACTGAGTAACATGCTAGTTCGTCTTTGTTTTTTGTTTTTTGTTTTTTTTTTTGTTTTGGTTTGTTGTTGTTGTTTTGTTTTGTTTTATTTTGTTTTTGTTTTGTTTGTTTGATATTGCCAACCCATAGCTGTCGTGCAAATAGTAAGGAAATGATGTGGACACACTTAACAGGGTTCTGTAGATGTCGGCAAGTTCAGGCGGCCATTTTGCTAGTTTCAAAGTTTGTCAGGTTTTTAATCATCAACTGCAGGCGCTGGGACTTAACGCTACTCATGCTGCTGCCTTAATGGCGATGCTTTCGTCTCTTTCATTGTCATCGCAGTTTCACTTTTCCACCAGCTTCAGTTGTTCCGTTCATCGAAGGAACGGAGAAAAGCGGGCAAATCCACGCTTCATGATCATTGTCTCCGACGTCAAAATCTCTCATGCAACATCTAGAGCAGTACAACACTTACAGCGATTGGAAGCTTCTAGAACTTCCCTTGCTGGATGGCAGTTGTTGTTTGTTTTGTTTTTTAATCTCTCACGTGTCATTCAGCGAAACTTTGATAAAAACGCCGCCTCACTGCTTTATTGTTTTGTCGATTCTTGTCATTCATTTTACGTGCAATTTTGAAATCTGAAACCAGCCATGCACGGGACTCCCCACA
>JACVVK020000109.1:1330000-1335000 GCA_018292915.2 Batillaria attramentaria | reverse complement strand
ACGTATTGGCAGCAAAGGACATCACTCGTGTCAAGTACTTAGTTACATCCCTTGACCGCTGTCTTTCTTAGTTAGGCAACATTTAAAACTGTATGTGACTTCAAAAATAAGAATGGCACCTGGTGGTGGGGTGGGGCGGGGCGTAGCGATGGTCACCAAGTGATGGTGAAGCTAAAAAAAAAAAAAAAAAATGTAAAAGCCTCCTTTCATTGCCAGTGTGGAGCGTGATACATTGTCGGACCAAGCAGTTACTCTCTTCAGACAAGCGCATCTTTTCAACAGGCGGCTTATCCAGTCCCTGTTAGGAGCAACTCTGACCAATAGCTCCTCTTCTGTTGTTTTGGACCTAACGGGTTTTTTGGTGTGAAAATCGCGTCTGCTTTCTTTGTCACAGGACTGTAACGACATTCACACGCTCAAGGACAACATGCACCGCTACCTCGTGGTCAACATGGAACCGTCCTTAGCCCACGTGGCCAAGTCGATCGTGGCGCTGCTCAAGTACTACCAGTGGCGATCGTTCTGGTTGGTCACTGGTAACGGAGACACCAACACCGATTGGACGGACGCCGGAGAGAACCTGCAGGACCTGGCCAGTAAAGAAGGCATCACCGTCAATGACGTCAGCAAGGAACTACTGAACGATAAATACCATTCGGGTTTAGCCCAGCAGAGGCAGCCGTACCCGAAAATTATTCAGGAGTCTCGTTACAAAACACGGGGTAAGGCCATGGTGTAGGTTCCGTTGTTGTTGTTGTTTTATTATACAATTAACAAGACCATAATCACGCAACTTTGCCCTTCTATGAAGACTTTGGCATTTTTTTCCCGCGATCGACTTACGCAACTGTGCCACTGTAATTTGTTTCATTAAGACTTAACGCACTTTTTCACTCGAAGACTTGCGCATTTTTCTCCTGTAAAATCATTGTTCATCAGTTCCGCAGATTTTCAAACACTATTTTGACCTAGTTCTAAGCTTCAAACGTAGAATCGGACCCCACCTATCGATCCGCGACCCCAAAATTAGGCTAGCGGGGTATAAGAATCTCAGAATCGTGAAAAATCGACTTCCGCAATTTTTCCGTGTGAGCGATAATATGGTCATGTGTATCTTGCTAAACTAGAATACTTTTCATTTAACTCTGTCCATGCTAAGGTCCCCAGTTTTGGTCCTCACGTTCACAACGCTTGGCTGCAGAGGACCAATTTATGGGATCGCCAACTTTTTATTTTTATTCTCAGTAATGACATTATGAAGTGCGGGACTAACTACAGCGATAGCAAAACGGGTTTCTATCAGTCGAAGGGAAGCAACCATCTTATGCATGCTACTGGGGAAAACTCGGCGTAGAGAGAAATTAAAGCAGGACCGACAGACAGCCAGACAATCCAAGCGTTTTGTTGTTGTTGGATATGTTGTAACTGGGCTAGTCTTCTTTTACAACTGCCGCGAATTAGTCTTTGTCGCTGACGCGGCGTTAAGCCTTAAAATACTCACTCACTCCTTCTTTTATAAACAGGACAGACACTTAAACATTTTGTTGTTGTTGTTGTTTGTTACACTTCCACGCTACGTATTTCTAATATCGCTTATCCCGTATAAAGGGTTAGACTGCTCTGTGCGTGCGTGCGTGTGTGTAAGAGTGTGTGGGTGCAAATGTGCGTGCGTGCGTGCGTGCGTGCGTGCGTGCGTGCGTGCGTGTGTGTGTGTGTGTGTGTGTGTGTGTGTGTGAAGATGCATCTGGCTTTCAGGGTGTGAAGATGCCAAAGGAATTCTGTGCTCCTAGTGAAATAAGTAAAGTGATTATGACTACCCAGAGAAAAAAAAATGATCTTCCATTAGACACGTCTGCTACCGGCAGTAAGGACTCTTCCTCGCAAAGTTATCATTACGACCCGAAACAGAACTGCTTATAAGCGGGACGTCTGACCACTTCTCAGTCGTCACCAGGCTGGCCTGATTTCCGCACAGAGTGGCAGATTAAGGAGAAATTACTCTTTCACACCCTTCCTTCTGCCTGGGCACACCCGTACGGTGGCTCTCGGCCCTCTCGCTTGAGAAGCTCGCACTTTCCACGGCAGGGGTATTTTAGGGATTGCAAAAACTGTTGGCGCGTAAAATTCGTTGAACTAATGCAGGCCGGTGTAATAAACCAGATCTACTGCCCCGGCCAGTTCGATTGTGGGGCACTTCTGGCTTCAAGCTGCATTAACGCGGGGCACTTTCAGTCTCAAGCTGCTTAGAACCGGGGCACCTCTAGCATCAAGCTGCATTGACCCGGGGCACTTCCAGCCTCAAGGTGTTTGCGGAAATTGTTTCTAGAACCTGATATGATGTAGATGTGGAGCAAGTGATAATCATTGCAAAGTTGTTGTTGTTGTTGTTGTTGTTACCAGTTTGTATAAATTTACCCTCTACTGAGGGTGTTTATTTTTTCAATTGCGACCCACACCTTTGACAGACAAACTGCCGGGCTCTTCTTCTTCCTCTTCTTCTTCTTCTCCTCCCTCCCCCCCCCCCCCCCTTCTTCTTTTGCCGCCTGGTATCGTAAAGTAGGAATTGTGTACAAATCGTTCTCATGTACAAGAAAAGTGACACTTGATATGTATGTTTGTTTTGTTTCATTACTTTATTATCCCTTTCGGGAAAATCGGGCTGCTTCCCTCGGGGAAAGCTCGTCGCCGCGGTGCAGCGCCACCCAGTACCTATCGTATATTTTTTACAATTTTGGTGATAGAGGAAAGCCGGATAACCGGACCCGGAGAGAAACCCGCGATGAGCAGCCCGGCAGCCAGGAAAAACCGGTATCGCATATCACAAGCTCGACCTGGGCTCGAACCCACGCTTCATCCCTGGTGACGGCCGTGCAGCAGCGCAGCGGCTAAATCCGGCACGCTACCTATTAGTCCACCGCTTACCCTTAGGATGATTATCTTAGCTTCCAGTTGCTGCAATTGTCATGGGCATTATTCGTCCGTGGTTGAAAATAGTAAGGAACATTAGACTAAGACGAAACTGCACTTTTTTTTATTCAAGTTATTTTTTTAACACTTATATTACGCTGCATGTTGTGTCACAACAGTCTACGTCTTCCTCGGCGACTACAACTCGCTCATCGACTTTTTGCGCGCGCTGAACGACGAAGGTGTGACGTCACGTGGTGACCACGTGGTCATTGCTGCTGTGGACTATAACACCAGAACAGTCAGCGGAGGAGACAGCTTCTTTCGTAAGTAGCTAAGCCGTAATTATTGGGTGAGGAGTTTGCGTATCAGAGAAAAGGTGTGTGTTCCTGTTTTAAAATGGTAAAGGTTTGAAACTTTCGCCTGTAACAGCGAATGGCGGCGAGTAACGTGTCTCATTCAGTGCCAGTGACTTGTCAACTCAGCGATGAACTCTACGTGGAGATTCCTCCTGCTGGTGGAGTGGCAGTTTAGGCAGTATTGTGGCAGGAGTGGCAGTATTTCTAATATCGCTTATTATCGGGTTAGACTGCTCTGTGCGTGCGTGCGTGCGTGTGCGGGTGCAAATGTGTGTGTGTGTGTGTGTGTGTGTGTGTGTGTGTGTGTGTGTGTGTGTGTGTGTGTGTGTGTGTGTGTGTCTGTCTGTCTGTCTGTCTGTCTGTCTGTCTGTCTGTCTTGTGTCAGTACGTGTTGCATACTTTTGTTTTATTTGTTTAGTTTAGGCTGTATTTATGAAGCGCCTTGAGGGGTGGGTGGGTGGGTGTTCGGGGGTTTAAGGTCCTTTTCCACCACATAGGGGTGATATCAAAGACGGGGCAACGATGAAAAAGCCAGCACAAATATTTGGCCCCAGCCGGGATACGAACTCACGACCCGAGCATTAGAAGTCCAACGCTCTACCATTCGATCACCCCGGCTCCCCTGAAGCGCCATGAACTCACATTGTGGGTATACTGCGCTATATATGAATGTTATATTGTTATTTATCATCATTATCATTATTATTATCATTATTATTATTAGAGAACTTCCAACAATGATTTCACCCCCTGGTACAGGCGTAGACGAGCAAGGGGGTACTCCGGAACAATCCCAAATGGATGCCTTCCGGAACGTGCTGCTACTGATGCGTCAACAACCGAAGAACCACACAGTACAATTTAACAACAGGGTGTACGCTAAAAACTCCCAGCACCCAATCAACGGACCGAGACTGCTTCCCAGTTGGAAAAAGGTTGGTATATAATGCGTTTGGTATCTCTGTTGCCAACGATTTTCACCGAGAACCCTTTATGAAGCCACGTTTGTAGACCTATTGCAACATTTTACAACAGCCAGTGTTCTTTGTCTTTCCATTTCTTTTCGGCGTAATTGAAACCAGACTACGTCGATGTTTTCGAGGGCCCGAATATAAAAGTCGAGGTTAATTTAACCCACGGCTACGGGCCTAACCCACACTAGGACAAAAGAAACAAACAAAAAAAAAATGTAAAAAAAAGGAGGCGAAAAAAGGAAGAAATAAATCCTTCTATAAGGGCTTAGGGATCTTGCTGGAATGGATCTGCTTCCTGATTTAAAACAAAAAACAACAGAGAATTTAACCCTAGAGCTAGTTTAGTTCGAGGTTAGACTCTAACCCGGGGCTAAAATCCTCGACTTCTACATGCCGAGCCAGGTTACTATCTAAACAACTAATTTTCCTCTGTGTAAGTCTTCTTTTATAGCCTGCTCCGTAACTTATCTTCTGCATAGTAGTTCACTTGCAGCCCAGACGACAGCCTGGCGAAGAAAAGGTTTGTAAGATCATACCACACAGTAGAGATGAAACTGCCGCTGTCGTTAAAGCCAAATTTATATTTTTAAAAAATATCCAGGCGGTAACTATTTGAATAGCAGCAGTGTTCCCGATTACACACAGGCGTGCGGGTTTTTGTTGTTGTTGTTGTTGTTTTACGCACAAAACCCCTTAACTGACGCATAAATTTCAAAACAGCGCGTCACTGCGTTTCCTCGCCCTGCCGATTCACTATGGG